>PVLA01001855.1:17573-117756 GCA_004027455.1 Hydrochoerus hydrochaeris
AAAAAGCAGTTAAACTCATAGCTTCCTTTGATTTTCTTTCCTTTCCTTTCCTTTCCTGTCCTGTCCTGTCCTCTCCTTTCCTCCCATCTCCTCTCTTATCCTCTCCTCTCCATCCTCCCCTTCCCCTTCTCTTCTCCCCTTCCCTCCTCCCCTTCCCTTCACTTTCTTTCCCTTTTCTTACACATGTGCTCCATGTGGAAAAGTCTCTTGCCATAATCTATTGCATTATATCACAGTACTGATATCTTGATATCTTTAAAAAAAAACTCACAGCCATCTTCAAGTCTTGTTGGATGGATGGGCTCAGCTGGGTGGATCTAACTTCAGGTATTTTATATGGTTGTGGCAGACAACAGATAGGGCAGGAGTTTGAGAGTGTGAATGGAGGAACATGACCAAAGTGGCTTTTCTCCTTGCTCATCTGGTATCTGTGTTCAGTTGGCTAAAATAGCTGAGGGATTCCTAGGTATCTCCCTTCTTGGAGCCTTTCGTGTTTGTACCTTGGGCTTCCTCACAGCATGGCTGTCCTCAATCTGTCCCATCCTTGAGAAGACACCTGCATTTCCCCAGTGCACAGCATCCAAAACTCTCAGGTGGAAATTGGAGGTCATCTATGACCTTGCTTCAGAAATCCCAAGGAATTATTTCCAGGATATTCTCCAGGTAAAGTGGGACTCAGTCAAGTCCAGCACAGGAGGTGATCACATGATGATGAAGGCATAGGGAGGCAGAGTTCACAGAGGGACCTTCTGTGCAGACAAGCTCTCCTGCCTGTCACGGGCAGCAGCATGTCTGAACTAGAAAATGAGTGATGGGATTTTATACCTTTTTGAAAAGCAAGGGGAGGGGAAAGTTAACTTCATAGGAGAGGGCTGCAAAAGTCGAGGCACAGCATTTTTTCCAGTAAGCTTGGTCTTCTTTGCTGAGCCCTGCACTATGCGACCATTAGCGGGCTGGGCAATGCTTTGCTTTATGAGGCAATTATTCCAACATACTCTATTCAAAATACACATTAGAACTTAACCTTCTGGATCCTGAAGTAGCATTTTTATCACCCAACATTAGAAAAGAGACAGAGTCAGCATATTTCCCCCTCTTTTATGATCTGGTATCATTAATAAAGCATTGGGCAAAGACCTTCTCACAATTCTTCCGGATAATTTGTGACACAAAAGGCATTCTATGATACAATTGTCTGTTGACTTATTCAATAATAGAGGAGACACATGGGTTGTTTTAAAAATAAAGCTGCAGAATTAAACAACCAAGAGGAATATTTCCTCCCTCCATTGTAAAAGCACACTCAGACTAGAGATGCAACATTATTGGATCTGCACAAGTAGAAATGTGAAGCTAATGTGGAATTTCTAATTAGGGTCACATGCTAATGAACTCCCTCTTCATGTTAGTTTTATGCCGCTTCAGAAATTTTTTATCATATGCTTAAAAATTTATGGCCAGAAACATTAATGAAAATGAGGCGTGAATTGGAAATTGTGTCATTATGGAGATGAGGGTGGCCCGGCATTGATGATTTTCAAGGAGGGAACTTTTATTGCCTTTTTTGAGAATTGAGAAATGATACAGGTAAAATTAATGGCAAAGCACTTTCTCCATCCTGGCAGAGATGGTATGCTTATATGTAAAGTTATAAAAGTTTGATTTTAATAAGATTTTGAATTAATTATAAGGAGAATATTAATCATAATTGACAGTCATTTTTCAGAATAAAACTTCACCACCTAAGTAATATCCTAGTTCTCAAGTGCATGAAGATATGCATTTTCTTTTTCTCTTGGCTTTTGTCTTTTCGGAAATTAAAACCCACCTTTTCAGAACACTCTGGGTTGGAAGCATATGGCTTTTCACCTGTAAAATATTCCCTCAAAGATTGTATTTTAGAAATACCTCTCCTTGCCGAGCTTGGGGGATGAGTATATTCTCTGAATCTGTGTTTATGAGAGAGACATTGTGCAGATTCAACTTTCTCTGGGTTAAATTTTTCAGAAACAGTTGTTTTCAAAGCATTTCATAAATGGTGAACTTCAGTTGATTTTTAGGAAGGGATTTTTTTGGTTGTCTGAGAATTGTTCTTTCAGTTTGTCACAGCAGGCATGCATCTAAAAGTCAATATAAACATCCCATTTCTGAACCTGATCTCTAGGAAGTGCATGTTTTCCCCCTCACTAATTCTGACTGCATGTGCCACCAAGACTCCAGAGTCCTCCTGGGCCACCGCTTTCTCGTATCCATTTCTCTGGACATTTCTCACCTTACCCACAAATTTGCAGAGGAGACACCTCGTCCTCTTTCTCTACCTTCTCTGTACTCTACATGGTCTTTTTCCATCTCTCTTCTTTCCCCTGATTTCTGGAGAGAGGGTTCCTGCCCTCATTTTCACCTGGTTATTATCTTGTCTTCTGACTGTCCTTTTCTCAGTGATGGACAGTCTTTCCACTGGGGAAGACATGGAACCCAGACTTTTACCCCTCAGTCAGCAGGTCCTCCATAACTGCACAGTCTTTCGGGGACAATGCCCAAGGCCAAGCCAAGAACAAGCAACTCAGTGCCTGAGGCATCAAGTTGATGGGACCTTGTCCCTGAGCCTCAGGTGGCCATGTTTTCCACCACTAGGGGACAACTTGCCAGAGCCTGGAGGCACAAAACCAAGCAGAGCTCAGCATGGAGACAGAAGTAGCACTGTGGGTCATTCAGTCCATTTTCAAACTTTGCCTTTTTGTTTCTTTCCTAGGTTTGCTATAACAAATCACCTTGAACATGGTAGTTTAAAGGAACAACAACAACAAAAATGTTTTTTCATGTTTCTAAATGCCAAAGTCCAAAAAGCAATTTATTCCTACGGCTATGGGCTTTCTGAAGCTCTTGGGGAAAATCCCTGCCGATTCCTGATTCCTGGTGTATCCTGCGTTTGCTTGGTTTGTGGCAGGATGACTCCAGCTCTGACTCTTTTCATATGATCTTCTTTCTTTGTCTGTGTTGAAGCTCTTTTATAAGAATACCATTCAATGGATTTAGGATCCATCCTGAATTTAGAATGGCCTCCTATTGAGATCCTTAGCTTAGTTACACTGCATTATGACAAGGACCATATGGCCAAATAAATATGTTGTATTCACACACATGGGTGCAGAGCTTACAACGTCTTTTGAAAGAGAATGCAGTTTAGGTTACACTATAACCTGTGTAAATCTTCTGTTATGAAACAAAATATTAATATATTCTTCCTAGCTTAATGAAACCCCTAGTTAGTCTTGTCTTCTATGTCTGCGCCTGCTCTCTTAACTTCAGGGGCCAAAAGATAACTCAGTTCAAAATTATAAAATAAGACTTGAGACAAGGTAGAGTGGAGTTGGCTTATGTCACCCATAGATGTCAGTTTTAACAATTTGTCTGGCAAGGGAAAAAGAGAATGCTGACTTCCAACCAGGACATCAGTTCTAGAAATCTTGAATTGAAAATATGACAATGATTTAGACTCTTCTTTCATTCCCTTCTTCCTTGAGGGATTCTGAGATTCATTCCTTGGGTGGGACTTGCTTGGGTGCTAGTTTGGAAACACACATTTCTATATTTTATCTAATTCCTTTAGCAGATATTTTTTGTGTCAAGGAGTAGCACCCAAAGAAAGAATTATACTAGAGAGAAGCTAGCCCATCTGAGGGACTTTCAGTTGTAATTATTATTTTTTTTTAATGACAGACTTCTCAATTTTGGTTTAGTAGAAATGAGTAATCAAAATTGATGTAAAATTTTTTTAAAAGCCAGTTGAAATGATAAGGAAGGCTTTGCTTTCAGCTGGACACTCTCCAAATAGGTGGTAGTACTATAAGTCATCTTATATCCCCTGAGTCACTGGTTCATACTGTGATATGTATCATAGAGGCTTTGATTCATTCGCAAAAGAAATACGTGTCTCAATTTCAGCTTAGAACCTACATTTTGGCCATACTCTATGCCAACTCTAGGGCATCCCGGAAAAGGCAAGAGACAGTGAAAACATCACTGGCTACAGGGATTATGTGAGAAATAGAGATGAATAAGTGGATCATAGAGGACATTTAGGCAGTGAGAATTCTCTTTGTGATCCAATAATGGTGACTTCATGTTACTCTACACTGGTTCTGACCTATAGAATGTATACCTCTAGGAGTAAACCCTGGGTCTCTTAGCAAATGCATCAGTTGGTGGAAGATGTTTATAAAGGGAAAGAGAGGCTGTACATGTGTGGGCCCAGTAAGTCTATGAGAAATCTCTGCACCTCCTGCTTAATTTGCTATAAACCTAATATTAATTTAAAAAATCCAACCTAATTAAAAAAAAGAAACTCATATCCTTTTCAGTTTAGGTACTAAATTTTTTCTCTCCCAGAGTTGAGAAATGTGTGGTAAGCAAGGGTTTCCCTTGGGAAGTATGTCCTAGAAGCTCTGAATCCACAGTTCCTGCCAGGAGACCTCTCAGTGCGTCTCAGCCAGACTGGTAGGGTCGTTAAGCTAAGAAGGTTTCGTCTGAGAGAACAGATTGAAATCCTTGCTCACCAGCTCCTTGCTGTGAGATCCTGGGCAAGTCTTAACCTGAAAGTCTGTATCCTCTGTTATGAAGTTAAACCATGCTAGTACTTCTGAGGATTAAGAGAGATAACAAAAGCAAATTCTTAGCACAGTGAGTGGCAGATAGTAGATGCTTAATAAATGACATTTGAAATGATTGTTACATCATTTTCTCTAGACTTTCCTCCTTCCTTGGAGTCTGGGATAGGCATATGATATACCTTTTTCCTGCAGCATAAGGTGAGTTTAACCAGGGGTTTCAGGGACAAGGGTATTTGTCCTACTGTGTTGCCCTCCTGGAAGATATTCAGGGCAAGGCAGAAAATAATTACTTATTAAAAGGAAATCACTGCTTTTCATTCATTCAAATATAAAAAATGGAAAAGTTATGTAGGGTTCAAATGACCAATCATAGCCAAATTCATTTAAAAGTATTTCTGAGGAGAATATAAATAGGACTGTATTGTCTCAGTTTAAAAAGGGGATATGCTTGGTGCAAAATGAGGGTGAAAAGAATAATGTGTTATTCTCCTCTGGGGCTTTCAGCAGAGGAAGCACTCTGTCCTATGGGCTGGTCACTCACTGGCCAGAATGGGACCTGGTGCTGTGGCTGGCCTCTCTGTACCGAACCTGAAGAAACTGGGACATAAGGGGATGGTGTTGTTTGCCCAGGGATCTGTAAGGGAATGGTAACAGGATGGCAATGAACATCAGGGCCAGAGCCCAGGGCCCAGTGTTTAGGGTGCACAGTGCTCTGCTAAGATCACCTTTCTGTGTTCTATTCATTGTCCCAACGCCTCACATAGGGCCACACCCAGGCCCAGGGAGCATCACTAAACTTCACAGAGCATGAAATGAGTGAAAGAGAGCCAACGTCAGCTCTGTGAAATCACAGGGGTGACCAGAAAGCCATTAAATATTTCTTCAGGATCTCTGGGAGGAAGGCACAAGTCCGGGCAGCGGCTTTCCAAAGGCCCCTGAGTGGGGTGGAAGCAGGTGCTGGTTAACATTAGTGGAGCTGGACTAAGCAGGCCAGAGAGAAAGGTGGGAGGGGAGGTGCGCAGGAACGATGGCATTATGCAGTCACTGTTTCAGAGAGAAGAAAAAGCAAATAATTTAGAAATGAGTCCAATGGACTGCAAAGCATGCAGTAACAGATCAAGAGTTCAGGAGAAGACTCTGCTGCTACTGTTAGGGCCAGATCACATAGGAGGGGCCAACGTAAAACTACTGATCAGAGTCCTAGGTCTAAGGAGAAGACACTGTAACTGTAATGTCCATCATTCTGTCTGTCTCACTGGCTATTATGTAGTCATCTATGTGTATATCACCCAACCATTCTCTGTGTTTGTCTTTTAGTAACTGACCCTCAATTCCCTAGATGGCTCCAGTGTATCCATTTGAACATGCATCCATTCTCAATCTACTCATCTAACATCATCCATGATCTGTCCTCCTATTATCTAACCATCCATCATCTGTCTGTCTCTCTATATTCCGCTTGTCTGTCTCTGCCCATAGCCCTCCTCTATTCACCCACCCATTTATTTGTCTGTCTGTCTGTTGTCTATCCGGCTATCAACAATGCTGTCTAAATATCGGATCCCATGAGGAGGAAAGCAGAAGAAACCAAAGCATCCCGGGGAGGCCTGTCAGGAGCCAGCTCAAGGAGGGATGAGCGCTAAGCTAGGAGTGTGCATTGGGAAGGTGGGAGAGGTCTTTGGGGGAAAGCAGGAACACTCTCTCAGGTGCCCAGTGAAGCGGCCCCTGTGTGTGTGTCTCCCAAGGGGCTCCACATCTCGCTGCTGCTCTTTGCCCAGCCCCTCCGTGCGAAGCATGTGGATCAGGGAGGACCTTGTTCAGGAATTTGGCTGTTCTCTTCAAAGGCCCAATCCAAACCACTGGGCAGAGTGGACTCTTGCTTAAATGGGCCCTCCTGAGTGGCCTGCGCTTGTCAGTTTGTGCAGCTTTGGTCCCTGGGGAGTGAGTGGGAGGTGTCAGGTGACCATACTCTAAGATTAGGCACACAGAGCCCGAGGACTTAGAAGCAAGCAGACACATTTTCTGAGGAAGTAGGTTGTCAGTCTGAGAAAAGTCATCCTTCATAGCTGCTCCAATTCCTCCCACCAGCTGCTCTGCTGCCCCGGGTGCCAGAGATGAAGCCGGCACTCTGGGAGGGGGTTGGCAATTCTGCTGACAAAGCAGAAAGGTGCTCTGTCTGCTCTGTTAGGAAGCCGTATGCGCTCTAGGGCTGGGAGGCAGCAGGCCTGACCCCAGCATGCAGCACAGAGCTGCTGGCATGGATGCAAGCTGGAGGCTCACTACCCCACACAGCCTGGCACTGACGCTGCTGCACTGGGCCCTGGGCCTGGAGCCCTGGCTCTCAGGGCCTCCTTTGGCTCCCTTTGCAGTTCCCACTCACTGACACCTTTTGCTCTGCTGATGCCTTTAGCGCAGCAAAGCCCCCGGGCCAGCTGTCAGTCTGAGAGCTGAATTTCGAAAAGCAGCCTGGTGAAATTAGCAGCCATGGAGGTGATAACAATATTTCATCGCTTCCCCTTCTCTTTTCTTCGCTGACTTTTCTGTCTCTATCAGATGCTTTACTTCTGTTTCCTTTTCTGATGGCCCCTTCTCATGTGCTGGCATCTCAGTGGGCATGCCTGGTGCCGTCCTGGGAGAGAGAGCAGTGCTTCTCCCTGCCTCAGGCGTGCGTTCACCAATTGCATTTCCTGTAGAGAAGCCGTGAAGATTTAGAGGACGAAGTCTGGCAGGAAGACCTTCAGAGGGAGGTACTGCGCGATGGGTCCCTTCTACCCAGTCACCATTAGTTTGTACTTACCTAGGGTGCCTTATCACAGAGGAACTGTAAAGCCATAGAACCCACCGTGGTCCTGCACCAGTTCCATGCCTGCAGCAACTTGCCTGGTTCGCCTTCCTCCTTTTTGCCTATTGCCCTGTAAATAGGATGACGCCTTCATTAACTCTAAATGTATTAATGCATGTTCCTTTTAATCAAAGCCTGTGGGTCTTTAGGCTGCTGGAGGCCACTCAGGACTCTTGGCTCTGAGTCAAGATTTGTATAATAACCTGGTTAGTGGAAAGCCACAGTCCCACAATGGCCAGATCAGTGGGTGCCCAACCAGTATTATTTGTGAGCAAGAAAATTTCAGAGCAAAGTCTGAATATTAGAACCTACAATTTTTCTCCTGTTCCTCAGGTACTTCCCATCTGAGAGCTGGCAAGCCAAGTTACAAAAGAGATCTTCTAATGCATTGGTTAAAAGCACAGCATTTGGAGTCATCCAGGCCACTCCTAGATCTAAGATCCCGGACAGATGGCTCAACGTTTCTCTGAGGCCCACATTCTTTTACCTGAAGAGTAAGGATGCTCATAAATTTGAACCTCAGAGCAGGGCTACAAAATGCTCACAGTTACTCAACCAATTCTTTTCAGAGCAGGCTTGGGCTTAGAGTGGGTCATGTGGTTAGAGCCTTGCAGAGATAGGGATCCTGTTTTTATTTAAAGTTTAAATATTTTATTTTAATTTTCATTTTATAGAGTATGACATTAAAATTGGATGATTTATCTTGAATTCTGGCTTCCCAGTCCCTTCAGTTGTATAACATGCCCTAATTCTAGTCCTGATTTGGGGCATTTGCTGTGTGGGAAGCATCACTACAGAAATTGTTCGGTATGCAATAGTGTGTCACCCAAGACTCCCAGGAGTCTGCAACAGATTATGAGTGTCATGCAATAAAGACATGTGTTCTTTGACATAATAAGTCCTTATAAAATAAGAAGACAGAGCATGTTCGGTGACTGACAATGTCATCAAGAGTGAGTCACCTAGACTATTTCTGTCTTTCTACTTTCCCAGCCTACGAGCTCATATCTTACGTCTGTCATTTCTCAGTTGTGAAACTGTTAGTACAGTTCCAGTTGGGACACATAGAGATGACAAGTTTAGCTCAATACACAACTGTGTTTAACCTGTAAGATTCCACTCCCAAGACCCATGATCTTAGATTATTCAAGCTATTGTAACAAATACTTTAGACTGGGTCGTTTACAAACAATATCGTTTACAAACAATAGAAATGTGCTGCTCTCAATTCTGGAGGCTGGCCAACATAAGATTAAGGTATTCACAGATTCTTGTCTGGGGAGGACTTATCTTTGCCTCAGGGACAGATACTGCCTTGTTGCTGGGCACTCTTGTGGCAAAGGACTCCCTCTAGCTTCTCTTTAAGGACATTAACCCCATGAGACCTTTGCTTCATGATCTAATAACTTTCTAAATGGCCTCTCTCTTAGCCCTACCTTATTAGATATCAGGTTTCAGCATATGAACTTTGTAGGAGACACAGATATTCAGACTCTAGTACCCATTACTCACATTGAACACAAGCTACAGCTTTCAGTGAGTCAAAGAAAAACAGCACCTTTCTCAGCCTCTGTGGAAGCAAAGAGGTTGTGCTAGCAGCAGAGCTTATGTTTAGTTGAACACTACATGGTTGCTTCATCTGAAACACATGCCAGGACAGATGTACATGTTCCTATGCACACGTATATATTGTGTTACCTCTGCCCTTATTTGATCACAGAATATTTCCTGGCTCTTTCAACAACTATTCTTTAGGGACCATACTATCTACTCCACATGAGACACAGAGATGAAGAGGACAAGTGCATATCCTGCTTTTCAATAAATGAAGAAGCCCCTAATGCCCAGGAAGAAAATGTTCAGAAAACCACATTTACTCTACAGAGATTTAAAATTGAGAAAGACATTTGTGTGACAGGCCGGTGGAACTGTTGGCTGGGATGGAATTCTTTCAGGAGATGTTAGGAATTCAACTGCAGGCTGGAATAGGGAGAAAGGAAAATGCCAGCCACAGAAACAGTGACAGGGGAGCCGTGCAGGGGGCAGGGACAGGACATGGGTCCTAGCTGGAAAGCAGTTTTTTTGTTCAGGGTATGAAGAGTGAAAGGTAGTGAGTAGAAAATGAAGGAAGCAGCTAGAGGAGTCAAGTTGTGAGGAGCTCTCACTAGCAATGGGAAGAGTGTGTTTGCACACACTCTTGCCAGGAAGCCATTGGAGAGTTTTGAGCAGCAGAAACCTTTCTCATTTATATTATTAAAAAGTCACCAGCAGTTGCACTTAATACAGAGTGTGAATGGGAGACAGGGTGAAGACAGAGACACCAACCTGGATTCCATCATTAGTGTCCTGTACAGAGATGGTAGTGGTCATGACGTAGGTGCCATTGGTGAAGATCTGGGGAGGTAGATAGATTAGGGTACATTAAACAGAGTCATTTCTAGTGGAGGTGGTAAGCAGGAGAAAAGTGAATTCAGCAGGGGAGCAGAGAACTTGCATTGTGTGTGCTCGGACCTGTGGTGCTACACGAACGGGCCCGTGGGGTGGATACCAGCCAGGCTCAGGGTGTGGGGAGAACGCGAGTGAGCACAGAGCCCCCACAGTGGTAACGCCTGCCTGGCAGTCCTGCTGTGAGGTCATGTGGAGTGGGGGAGACAGGAGCAAGTTAGGGGCCTTTATTTATTATCTTTTATTTTTTCTTTAATAAAGCCATATTGTTAAAAATTTAATAAATTCAATTTATTTTTAAATTAGTATATGTTTGCAGCACAGAACAGTGATGTGCATTTGATACAGGCAATTAATATATCTTGGTCATTTTTGATCTCTTACCCCTCCCTCACCTTTATCTGTTCCCTCTGATTTCCTTCCTCATTTCAAAAAACCTGCCTTCTGATTTCTTACCAACTCTGTTATTGTATCATTTTATTTATTTGTATTTTTAAGTTTTTCTTATAAGAGGAATCATGTTTTATTTAACTTTGCCTGACTTATGTTTCTTAGCATTACATTCTCATGTCCTACTCATTTTCCTGAAAATGACATGATTTTGTTCTTCTTTATGAGTGAATAATGTTCCATTGTGTATGTAGACTTTTTATTGTAGGGAAAATAATATAACATATAGCCCAGTAGTGTTTGGTATATTTACATTGTTGTGTTGTAGAGCTCCAGGGTGTTTTTTTTCTTGCTGATCTGAACATTTCTACCGATCAATGTTTCCTTCTCTTTGTTGAGCACTATTTTACTTTCTGTCTCCGTGATCTTGGCTACTTTACCTACTTCATGTCAGTTGCACCATTCAGTGGTTGTTCTTTCATGTCTGGCTGATTTCACTTAGCATTATATCCTCAGGTTTCATTCCTGTGGTAGCATGTGACAAGGTCTCATTCCTTTTTTAAAGCTGAATAGTATTCTATTGTGTGTGACAGCTGTAGTTTATCCATTTATCTGTCAGTGAACCCTGACTCACTTTCACTTCTTTGTTAGTTTGAACCATACTACTGGGAACATGGGTGCATACATAATTAAGGAACATTTTTTATCTGGACTGAAATCTGCTGAGAGAATTAGAGGCATTGATGATGTAGGAGAAAAAGCAAAAATTTATAAAACCAAACACCTGACTGGAGGGATGGCTCTAGCTAATAAGGCTGTTGGCCTCAGCCATAGGGCAGATGAAAAACACCCAGGGAGGGCAATGGATTTGGTCCTGGGAATTGAACCCAGGGCTTTCATACTGAGCTACATCTCCAGTTCTTTTTTATTTTGAACTAGGATCTCACTAACTCACTAACTTGCCCAGACTGAGTGTAAATTTGTTATTCCCTTGTCTCAGCCTCCAAAAGTGCTAATATAACTGTGCATCACCACACCCAGCTGAATTTCTTTATGAAGGAAGAGATACCGTCCTTAACTCGGGGAGGGCTCAGAACTGCCTCCCCATTAATACAATGGATGATTAACAGGAAGTACTTGAAATCAATCCAGTGCATTTCCTTATGTGCCAGGCAGACAAAATAAAGCCAAGCTTTGTTGTCAGACAAAAGCAGCACTTATTATAATGGTTGGCATTTCAGAGATAATTCAAATATAAAAGATAATAACCCATCAGTCAGTCAGGAAGAATTTTGCCCTGTAATACCAACAGGATAATGTACAATAAGACTGCTCTGGACTCAGCCAGGAATTTTCTTTGGCTGAGATACTCCTGTTTCCTGAAGAAGCTCAATGTTGATTTTTCAGGTTCTATTTGGAGTGTGTGTTTATTTCTTTCTTCCCGAGGGGATGGTGAGATAGATATTGTAAATGGTGAAGACCTTTTATTGTTTCTGACAGTTATCAAAGAAATATTTTTTAAAAAAATAGAAAGCAGGGCTGTTGACTAAAAGATAAACCCCTTTGGGGAGTTCTGAGTCAAATGTGTTGAATTGTATCTGTGGTAGTCGCTTATAAGTTCCAAGGAGTATGACTATGGCTTGGGCTGCTCATTAATAGGGGATTGTTCTAATGTCATAAAAACTCATGTTATCCAACTGGGGATTACTGCCAATTCCGTAAGTTTCTAATTTTTGGTGACAGAAATCACATTTTGTATTTTCTTTTATGGAAGACCATCTGGAGGAGGGCGATACTTCTTAAAAGCCTCTTTCTGCTCCTTCTCTACATCCTTACCCTGAAACCCTGCCCCAGCAAGGCACCACAGGAGGCCCCAGGGACTCCAGCCATGCTGTTTTTTAACCACTCTGTTCTTCAAGAAGCCTCATTGGCATTTCTCTCTGCTTCCTCTCTGGTCACCTCCCTGGTATACACAATTTCTTCCCAAAGTCCTTGCTTTATGATCACAGCTACCTGAGACTTGCAGTGGATCCTCCCACTTTATTCCTTAACCAATCTTTTAAAGAATAATTCCACAAGAATTCTGTCCTGTTTTGGTCTCCTTGTCACTAAGCGGTGGGCAGGAATGTTCACCTGTTGATACTTTTCCTTTTGCTACCATGCCAGGCCAAGGACAGCAGAAAATCTGGGTCCCTTGCTCAGGAACCAGAAAAGGGAAAGTGCTTCTCTCTTTTCAGGGTCCAGCAGGAGCTTTGTAGGTTTCTGCAGTGGAACTGGGGCAGGGAGAGTGGAGCGTTTGCCTGGGGCAGAAAATTTAAGTGAGTACCGAAAACCCCCAGCAATCATGCTATGCCCTACTTTAATGCAAATAATCAAGGTTAATGCAAATGCCTTTGCGATATAAAGTATTAAAATAGTAAATAATGACAAGATGTCACAGGGTTGAATTAGGAGAAGGTAAATCAATGATTCACACCTGTCAGGGTTGAATCAGATCAGCATTAAATTTGTGACATTTTTATCATTATGCATTTTTTTAGCATTGCTTGAATTTTTTTCAAAACAACCTTTAAAATAGTGTTCAACTTGATTCATAAGTATTTTGGCAGTCCTGTACAGGGGAAAGTTGAGGGTTTCTCCCTGATCTCATACTTCTCCTGGTTCAACTTTCCCATCCTTGCTTTTCTCCCTGATAGCAACTTTTCAACTATGTCATGGAATAGTAAGTCCAGGTCGGCAAGCCATCATGCTCTAGAGGGCATCTTAGTTTTGCTGGCATATTGGCCTTATCTTGCTATGGATAGATGGTTGAGTTGATACTCTGAACATCCTGATAATTGCTTTTGTTGTGGGTACCCTGCCTAGGTCCAATCACGTGGGAGCAATGTGGAGTTATTGGGCCCCATCTTTTTTCTTTTTCTTTTTTTTAAAGAGGGTAAAATTAAACATAACAAAACAGAACAATAAGAAAACAATGTAAGAGACACAGATTTCAAAGCAAGACAACCAGAGATCTTCACTATCTATCATACTCTCTCGTTTTCTCCCAAATAGTTGTCCATATCTTCACATACAATGAATTCATACAAAACAAAATAGTATAAAACTGAGTGGAACAGAATGAGGAAGGCATTTTAGGTCTTCAAGACCAGACAATAAGGAAGTCAACAATGGCTGCCATAGTGTCTCTCATTCTCTTCAAAATAGCTGTCCATACCTTCATGTGTGTTGAAATTAAACAAAACAAAACAGACTAAAATCACTCTGAACAAAGCATAATAGTATTGCTCGATTTCACATCACAGAATCAGCACTGGGTACCTTAGTGTCACTTTGTTTTCATCTTGATCAGCTTGAGAAAAGTAACCTTTGCTAAGGGCAACTGAAGATGGAGTCACTATCCCTGAATGTAGAATTCCTTACAGATTTCTTGGAGGAATTGTACCACAAGTGCCCACATGTACCAGAAGTGTGTGTTGCCCATTGCATAGATAAGAAGAGTAGGGCATAAAGTTGAAAGTTGAGTGGAAGTCCATATATTTCCTTTGAAAAATCAATTTGAGAACAAACACTACTGTTCAAGCCCTGAGGCTGAAAGTTTCCCCCTCCTTTGAATTCTTAAAGTGTATATAGTATGAGGACTTAGGAAGTTCCCGAGTGAATAGATAATAATAATTATAATGCGAATAATAGTAATAATAAAATTAGTACTGACTTGCTTCTCTAAGAATTTTAAAGGAGTTATCTCAAGGATTCTTAGATAAGCATTTTCATTATTATTATTAGGGAGAAACTGAGGCACGGGCCTTAAGAAACTTTCTTTTCTTGTGAAAAGCAGATATTTGATGAGATATTGTGGCCTTGGAGGCCATCTTTTTAAATTATCTTCCATCTTACTGGAACAGCAAACTTCTTTATGGTTTCTATGACTAAATGAGGCCAGGGTTATTTTCGTAGGATGGTCTGCAGAGAGAAGCATTGCTAGTACACCTGTGGCCATTTTCTTGACATATCCTAATTCAGCACAGGTTGATTCCTGCTAGACCAAGACTCCCACACAGGACTCTCACTGTCTCTTTACCACTTAACACTCACACAATGCCAGGCACATGACAGGTTTCTCCTCAGTGAATAGTGCCTGAAACAAATGAAATTGGAATGAAGAAATGTCGAATAAAGGCCACATCTTTGAAGGAAGAAAAAGAGCAAGCCCTCTGTTCCACTAGACAGGATGGATCAAAGACTCTGGGGCTTGTTTGCAATACCTGGAAAACCTGCTTTCCAATCTGGTCTGAGAGTGACACATGAGCAGAGGCAACTCTCCAGAGAGCTGGTAAGAGGATGCATGTTTTACAGCATCCCCAGAAAAAGAAATAAAGAAAAGCAAACTTTCTTCCTCAGTGCAGTTGAATGTGTCTCTGCAAGATGCTCAGTTCCCTAGGTTTTGTGTCTTTGTTTCCCAGGTCCATCAAGCCCCACCCTTCCCCTAACCTTAGCTTCATTCCTTCATGTGAGTGTCAATTACAGCTGACTTTGCAGCCTTCAGCCCCCAAACACAACAGCCGTGCAATGCCCTGGGTCCCATGGCATAAGGCAATGCAGCTAATTAGCCAGGCTCGGCTGTGCCCTATGCTCCCCTTCGCAAAGCTCCTTGAGAAGCAAGTTTCCGGTCTTGATGTGCATTGTTGTATTCCTCACTGACATCATCGATACCTCCATGCAAGAAATCAGGATTCTTTTCTTGTGTTTTCTTCTGGTCTTTGAAATTCAGCGTAGCTGCTAATATAGATATCATGGTGAAGATGATGACAGCCAACTTATTGAGCATATGCCATCTGCCAGGAACAGTTACAAACCTTCAATGTGTAGTCACTGACTAAGTTCTCATAACGGTAGCTTGTGTCATTACCCCCATTTTAGCAAAGGGAAGCTGAAGTTCATAGAAGTTAATTAAGCAACAGGCTCATGGTGGTGCGACCCCTTTCTCTTCTCTGTATTCTAGGTTCTGTCACTACTTTCCCACTATTCTTTTCTATTCATCTTAATAAGGTCATGATCTCGTTGCTTTTATTTTATGGACTTGGAAGCTGAGGCTTTGTAAATTTAGTCAAGACACCATAAGTCTCAGAGTAAACTTGAAAGAAGATTTGGAACGCCAAATATCTCATCTGGGGACTTGTGCTCTGTGGCTAAATTATATTTTCCATGTGAGGTCTGAAATGGTTCCATCCATTCAGATCTGGTTACACTTTGTGCTAATAATCCTGTAGGACATTTCCAGGGCACTGGAGGTGACAGAGGCCAGGGGATTGGACACATCTGCAATCTTCCAGGTGTGGTGACCTGTCATCTGTTCTATGTCAGGCAAATGGCTCCCTCTCTGTGACATTTAGATGGAACTTCTGAGAAGTGATTAGCAAAGATTTTTACCAAAGTTTGGATCTCTGTACCTAGACTCTCAAAACAGTTATTATCATCTCAAAACTTCAGCAAGAATCAGACCTGAATTCAAATCTGAGCTCTAATATTAACAGTGTTTAGACCTTTGAAAGGTTGTTTAAAGTCCCAGTTTTCCCCCTTTTGTGGTGTGAATAAGAGTAAAATACAGTAAAATGGTATGTGATACTGTATGAATAAATACCCAGAATCTAATAGCATCTGGCAAGGGTAGTGATTAGTGTAATTATGAACACATTAGTTGAATCTGAGCAACATTGTGCTCAATAGAAACGTTGAATTAAAGTTGAAGAAAAGATCTCAGAAGAGAAGAAATAATGGTGATTTACAGCTTCTGTTCTTCCCCTGTATCTTTCTATTGATCAAGGGGGCTGTATGTTGTGATTAATTAAAATCAATACCTTCAAGTGGATATAGGGATGTTTTTGCGGAGAGACAGCAGGGCCATAGCTCAGTATAGAGGTGTGGGGAGCTTTCCGTCAGTGCCTATGACTTTCCCTTTGGCTGCAGAAATAACTTATATCTCAACAGAATATTAATTATATAAACATTTAAGGTGAGTGATGCTTGTAGACATCGAAGTCTGATCACTTGTCATAACAGTAGGTGAGCTTCCTAAAGATGTAAAATTATCATCATAGGTACAGCACCATATCCTTGTGTGCATAAAACTACCAGAGAGCTCTCTGGCAATGTCTGCTTTCCAGGTAGGAGAGACAAGTTCAGAGCACAGTGAAGTAGCTAAGTTTTCTAGGGCCTTCTGGAGATGCTTTCATTATCCTGATAAAATAGCACCTTCTCTATCTCCTTTTCCTTCTGATTTTTAGTGACATCCTAATGGACATCACGACAGCATAATGGTTATAATTACATCATAATGGTCATAATGGTATCATCATGTTATAATGACATCATGATGATTAAAATAGCAATGCCATGGCTATAATGGTATTGCAATGGTCATGTGTCACCTTAATGGCCAAAATAATATCACTATGATCATGACAAATGCCTAATGGCCATAATTACATAATAATAGACATGACATCATAATGCTTGCAATGATATCATAATAGTTATAATGACTTCATAATGATCAAAATGGTGTCACAATGCTCATATGGGTGATAATGGTCATAATGCCATCATAATGGGCATAATGATGACATAATACTGGTGGATCTGCAGCATGTAATTCACAATCACTGGGATTCACAGGAGAGCTAAATGGGCAGGGGACACTGATTCTGGATTTACATCATGTGAGAAAATTACTGCCTATTCATTTCAGCCTCTGCATTCAGGATTTCAGTTATTTGCAGACTAATGTATTTCAAAATGAAACTATTCCAAATTTTAATCTCCCAAATAAATATGGAATGTATATGAATGTATATGATACATTAGTTTTTCCATTATATGTTACCAATTAGATTTCTTAGTTAAACAGAAAAACAGATATTACCAATTAGATCTCTTGGTTAAATAGGAAGACTGATTACAATGTACTTGTGTCTTTTATTTTTCCTCCAAAAGCTCCTTGGCCATTTCTAAGCAAGGAAAGGCTTATTTGAAAAGCACAAAAGTTCATTTCTTAATTTTAATATTTTCTTTGTTTGCATTTCTTGATCCATTCATTATCCATGTATAGAAAAGTATTTGTAAGTTGATATTTGACACAGGAATCAAAACAAAGTATTGGAAAAGGCATTTAATAATTTTGCGGTGGCAAGATATTTTGGGAATAATTTCAATTGCCAAAAGATGATGCTATTTCTCAATAAAAAACACAATTTGGCCAAGAGTCTGACTCTCACATATAGAATGTGGAGACAGTGATGCAATCAAAGGGGAAGGATTTGTGTATGTGAAGAAAATGTTCAAATCTGTTGAGACCCAGTACTTTTCCACTTACATTTTAATGGCAGCTGAAAATATACTGATGCCTATGAATGGTGTATAATATGATGCCTTTAAAGCATCATGTTTTGTCTTTCAAATTCATACAAAATCTTCATTGTTTTCTAGGATACAATCATGTTGGTTCATATAACACTTGTGTGGCACCTGCATCAATCGTTAAGCAAAATGATTGAGCTACATAGTTAACGCCGTTCAATTTCTAAGGCAGTGTTTTATGTGGCATTGTATTTGAAAAGTCAGAGAGTGGTCCTCTGGCCAGAAACCAAGCACTTTGGAAGATGGTTAGCCCTTTCAGTTTGGGCAGCCTTTTCCAGGTAACAGATATTGCTTACATTATTACATTTTGAACATTTATGGAAACCTATTGCTATCAGTGACTATCATGGAGCTCTGGTATTTCTTGATATTATCAGTAAGAACACTGACTCCAATTTGGACAGCATCAATCACCCACGCTTACTTAAGTCTTTCCCCTAAGACAGGCTGTGCTCACAGTTGTTCGCTGATAAGAAGCACAGATAGAATGTATCTGAAATGGTCTCAGAGCTGTTCTTGCCCACCTCTCACTGTACCAGAGACTGACCCTCCATAGTAATTCAGCCTGGTCCTGTCTGTCTGAAAATCCGAAGTCTGACTTGCCCCTAAACCTACAATTTATGAGCATCAACGTGAAAACCCAAGTAGAAAATTGAACACCACAAAACTTTGTTTCATGTTTGAAGTTATTTGCAATGTTTTATTAAGTTACATGCGGGATCCATGCAGAATAAAATGTATTTTATTTAGACTGAGAGCCTAACCACAAGATATTGCTTTAAGAAAATATTCCAGAATCCAATAAAAAATCCTCTAAAATCCAAAACACTTGTGATCCCAAGCATTTTGGATCAAGAATATTCAGGTGCAGTTTCAAACCATCATTGCTGTGGATTAAACCTTTGCTTTTGTCCACAAATTGAGCAAATTCTTCTCTTTCATATTGTTACGTTTGAGGTTGACAATGAGCTCAGCACATGATACACAGCTCTAATCTCAGCACTCTGGAAAGCCAAGGCCGGAGAAGTGCAAGTTCAAGCCAGTCTGGGAAACTGAGTTAGAGTCTAAAAATAAAAATAAATAAATAAATAAATAAATAAAAAGGACTCAGGATGTAGCTCAATATGAGGGTCCCTGGATTCAATAATGAAAAGGTAGATTAGCCATTATCTTATTTCAAAAGGCATGGAAACTGAGGTTCAAAGGGGTTATATTAAGGTGTCTGGTAGGCTCACCACTTGCAAATGGCTATACTGGGAACCCAACTGTGGTTTTCTGGACCCCCAAACTCTTAATTGTACTTCCTGAATCTTCCTAGCAGTAGATCATTCTGGGCACTCCTTCCCCTGATATTCTTTCTCTGTGACTGCCATCTACTTTATCCTCTGTGTGACGGTAGGGCCACTTGAAACACTCGTAACAATTAGAGTGATGCACAGGTGTCTATCCAATGAATTTATTTCATCACTTTTTTACCTGTAAACAAATTATGAAGGAAGTGTAGAATTATTGACAAAAGCAGGGACAGGGATGGTCTTAGAAGGAGCCAGCAAAAAATGTCCAGAGTAATATAATTATCTATTTGCTGCTCCTGGTCCACAGAATTTCTGGCTTTTTTTTTTTAATGGGATTATGGAAGATGAAAAGGAAACGCTTACTTCAGCTCTTAAGAGCAATGTAAGCAATTTTGCACTGTACTTACTCCCCAGGGGTGTTGGGAAAATGTTTCTAGTAAATTAAAGTATAATAAAAGCATTGGCAACATGGCAACTTTTATATTAATTTCTTAATTTTTGGCAAGCTTAATTATAAATCTCTTGGGGGAAGAGGAGAAGTCTCTGGGTTCTTTCACAGAAGTGGAGGCCCCTCCTCTGCTGACAGTGGTGTGCGCTATGATGTGGGATGTGTGGTCATAGTGAGATGCACAGGGCCTTCTTTGCGAAAGGACAGCTATACCACTGTGACAAGGACATCAGAGTGTCCTGCTGAGATGTGTTTACAAGTTGTTTGACTCTTTGATTGGTAGGACTGTGTTATTATTTTAAGAACAGTCTCTACTGGTGAAATAATTTGAAAAACTTGGATCCTGCTTTCTGCTTGTGTGACCTGGAGAAACTTGGCTGGGTCCTTTCATGGGTTACAGGGGACTGAGTGTGGTATTATTTCATGTGGGGATGTGTGAAAAGCTGGTTCTGATAGCCGTGATGAGACACCAAACTAGCCTAGAGCCATCTGCCACCAGACATAGAAGCAGGCAAATAGTACATGTCCCTGTTTGTCACGTTTTATTATTTTCAGCCTCAAGTGTCCTTGCTCTTGGCAGTCACTAAAATGAAATGATGTAGCATTTCAGCTAATCCCAGATTCATTGAGTCATGGAGCATTTATGGTGGAAAGAATCTGAAGCCTGCTCTGTACCTCTGCGTGCCTCCCTATGTAGAAACTTATTAGGAAGACTATTATAAACAGATTAGGAGGGAACCCTTCACCAAAATGGGGGCAAATACCTAGAGTGATATAATAATATACTTGTTGGGCAAAGCTTGACGGACCCCAATGAGTTATATCCTTTGCATGTTTCTTCTCTCAACTGAGGAAGTTTCCAGATTCCTATTTGAAGTAGGCCATTGCTACTCTTTTAGGCAAATCTTTATTCCGCTTTTTACCTCTGCATTTTTGTAACACAGTGTGGCTCAAAACATGAATTTCAATTTTATTACAATCATAATTTTTTTCTTTTTACTCTCCTCTCTTGTTGGTTGTTCATGAGTATAAGCATACAACATATCTTGTTCTCATGCTTTTGTGTGTATGGCATGTCAAAAACAATTAAAGGAGAAGGAATAAATACAATAAAGAATGAGGTAGTTCATGCTCCTGAGATATTAATTCCTAATTTTAGTGAATGTTGCACACATATATGATTTTATGGTTATAAAAACAGGTGTGGAGAACACTGAGTTAGACATGTTAAACATTTATCCTTGCTCATGGCTCCTCTGCAAACCTTCAGGAAGTCTATGTAGAACAAAGCAGCTCTTAAACTTATTGGATCAAAGAATTCCTTTTTAAAAAAGATTATGAAGCATGGACTCACTTTAGAGAATATGCTCATTTCTAATTTTTCATTTTCTTTATTTTCTTAAAAATATGCAACATCTTTATATATTTTTCTCTTAAAAATTCTATACCTAGGGAAAATTACATGACTACTACCATCCATAATCCCCATTGAAAATCACCAGTATCTAACATTTTATCACATTTGCTCATTTTCTTTCCCACTCCACCTGCCCCTTGCCTCTTTCAGATTCTATGTCTGGTCATTTTTTTCCACTGACAACATAGAGGATCTTGTGGATGTCCCAAGGATATGCTCTGCTTGCCTGAAGAGAAGTAACTGTCCATGCCACAGTGCAGATGCATATGTGCTTCCTGTGTCTTTCTTGATAATTTACTAAGTCCTATCCTCACAGAATCCTAGCATCTCAAAATGCAGAGGGACCAGGAGAGGAATCTTCTGCAAGGCTGTTCCTGTCCACTTGTCATGACTTCCCTATGGTTATGTTTCAGGTGCCATTTGTTGTGTTTTCATGGGTTAGTGGATGAGTCAGTTTGGCACAGAATGAAACTTGAAAATGAGGCTCCCTTCTTGGGCTCCATGCAAATGGTCAATTAGTTGCTTCCTAATTTTAGTAATTCCTACTTTTAGTGAGTACTGCACACATATATGACTTATGATTATAAAAACAGATGTTTTCACAGTCTCATGTGAGTGTAGTGGGCCTATAGTAGGAGCTCAATAAGAGAGCAACATTTTGACAGAGGACTGAAGTATTTTGCCAACTCTTGATTGCCTGTGATAAGAAGAATGAGACCTTGGCCCTTGTCATGCAGATCCACTCAGTCAACGGAATATTCATGCTGGATAGAGCCTTAGGGATCATTGCTTCAGCCCCCACATTTTTAGAGGAGAAAGTGAAAAATGAGAAAGAATGAATAACTTTCCAAAATCTCCTACTTGTTGTGGCTTCTGATTCCAGGTCAGGTTATTCCCCAAGCCAGTGAGCCAAGTCAGAAGAGTAACAGAAAATTCTTAAGGTATAAAGACACAGACACAGAGGCATGTGTTTACACATGCATATGCAGGCATTCACACACATGTGCATGTGATTCATGCACTCACACACGTGCACCCACGTGCATGCATCCTCAGAGATGTGCAAGCAATGCATATATTTACACATACATCCATTTACACATATGTGCACACACCTGCATGTATTTACACAAGCAATTGCCCATTTACACAGATGCACACATGGACAGAGATGCACAAGAACACATTGTCTCATTCACAGATTGAGTTTGCGTTTCATTCAAATGTTACCCATGTTTGGAGATTCAAGCGACCTACAACTTACAATCTAGAAATGTGAATTTGGTAATAGAAATACATCTACAGACATGATCATAGTTTATTCATCTGCCTAGTGCCTACTGCAGCCAACAGAGTGAAGTAAACTTTATAAGGCTACCAGATGATGGTCTGATCAGTGCAGTGACAGCAAAAAATATAGAAGTTCAGCTTTCCTGAGAGGGTATCTCAAACCACCCACATTTTATTCTTATTTAGGTCAGACCTGAAATGTTTATGGTAGCTAGAATGAGACCCTAAGGAAACTCAAGTTCACTGAGAGCCAGTAAGTCATTCTGTACATGCATTGTCTTATTTAATCCTCTATCTCAGCCATGTTATGGGTGGAAAAATTAGGTACAGAGAGGCTATTAGTTACCCCAAATCAAGCAGCCTGAAAATGATGAAGTCAAGAATCAGACCTGGGTCCAGAGATACTTCACTTTCTGCAACAGCCTCTACGTTGTTACTAGAATTAAAAACACCTGCAAAAACACATTTAGAGTGAAAATACTCCACCAAGTTAAAGAGGTATTAACAAATTTTCCTGAATTTTAAAAAATATACATGTACTTTATGACTGGTTCTTTCCAGGTAGGAAGACTTCTTTTTTCCACTCACATCCAGCTGACCAGTGTTGCCTTGCATAATTTCCTGCGGCCATGAAAATGTTTCATCATCATACTGTCCATTGTGGTTGCCACTAGGTACATGTTGTGCACATATGAGATTTCAAATAGTACAATAAAAGAGTGTAAAAGGGCTCATTGAATACTTCAACATTTGACTAACTCTTAAAGTTATAGTGGGCTCAATATGTTGTAGTAATAGTTTTTACTTTTCTTTTTTAGTTTTTCATATGGCTACTCTTAAGAATTAAGTTTCCATATAGTGCTTGCAATCATTTCTGTGAGCAGTATGTATCTAGATAGTTCATTTGTAAATACAGCTACAGCTATCTACCAATTTATCTATATCAGCATCTGTCTGTTGACATTTGATTTTTAATCCATAACATCATATTCCATATAATGAATTATAATTTGTTCTTATCATTTAACAGTGCAATTCAGTTTCTCTTCAATAATTAATACCAATCCCTACATAACCTGATTTATTGGTTCTCCATAGCAATCCTTACATCAACTGATCTGTAAGTTGCCCATCAACATAAATGCAATAGCATTGGTAGATACCAAAATGAAAAAGGAGACAGGTACAATTTGAAGATAGCAAACTTCTGAGAAGAGCAGAAGTTCTATCCTAGTAGACAGTTTTAAAAAATAAAGGGAAGGATGAATAGGACATACCTGGGACAGAGGTGTTGATGGAAATTAAGAGATAGACATTCCATGAGAGGGTAATACATGGAAACAAACAGGCCAAGTAAGAGGAGTTTCAGTTACCACCCTATGGGTTTGGTGACTAAGAGAATGACTGCTCATTCAGGACAAGGGTGGATGGGCATTGGAATTAACATGAGCTCGCGCTTCAATGGGAGATGGGGAAATGGGCTATGAAGGTAGAATTCTCTTTCTAGAATTCTATGACACCTTTCTATAACTTTATGTTGTAGAGGAGCCTATAGAAAATGAAACATAAGTCAAAAAAATTTTTAAAAAACGAATTCACTATATGAATGATTACATTTCAAAGTTTTTACAATACATTAAAAATGAAACTAAGACTATACACTCACTTAATTATTTAACTGGGCTAAACAGTGTTCTCTCTGTATCTAATAATGTCATGCACAATACCCTAAATATACATAATATAATTAGTTTTTTAAAAATCATAACCAACAAACAAAAGGCAATGAGAAAGCCAGACATGGTGTTGCATGTTAGTAATCCCACCATTGCGAGAGACTGAGGCAAGAGGTTCACAAGTTTGAGCTCAGCCTAGGCAACTTACTTATAAAGACCCATTTTCAAAGTAAAACATAAGGTAAAATAGAGTTACATATCTAGAATATATGTCTATCTACCTATTAGCTAGATTGGTGCTCAGTACAAAGGTTGTGACTTCAGTTTGTAGTACTGAAAGACTTCAGTGAACTCTACACTGGGAAGGCCCAAAGGTCAGTGGTGGAAGCTATAAAATCTGTGCCAGTGAGATGAAGGATCTGTGCCCATAGGTTGAGGGTTCTACAATGCAGCCAAGTAGTGACATTCAAATAAAGACCAGGCTCCCTCAAAAGGTTTCACAGCCATCCTCAGCAGCAATGAGGTCCTAAGCTACTCCGACAGTGAGAACAGCCCAGCACATATCAGGAAACCAGCATGTAAAGCTTCTCCTGGAGATTGAACATCATACATCTTCCCCTGCAGAGCCAGGAAGTGATGCTCAAAGTGAGGACCAGAGCTCCCCCAAAGCGAACCACGGCCATTCTCAGCAACAATGTCCCAATCACCTCCAATGATATTAGTCAAGTTCATATCAGGGGAGCCAGTATAACAAGCTCCTTTAGGAGAACCGATAGCTCCTAACAATAATGGTGAGGAGAACCCACAGTGCTATGCTCTTTCTCAACATATCTCTTTTTCTATGCTGGCAACTTTCCTCAGGTGGGGCATATATACTCAGCACCATACTGATTCAATTCGGCTGGTGTTAAATTGACCAACAGTTTTAATCCATAACAGGTGACTTGTCACCTGAATGGTACAAAGGGAAGCAGAGAAGGGAGGCTCACTTCTGTTTACTTGGAGAAGCTCCCATCTTTCCCTTTATTTTAGATGTCATCTTCAGCCTTCTGGCACAGAACCTTCAGCCTTCTATCACACACCCTTTGGCTTCCTGGTACAGACTTGCACAGGACACTGCACTGAGCTCCAGGCTTTGACCGGATCCTTTAGCTCTCCAGCACATGGACAGACCTTTTGCATTCTTCCATACCTGACTCTGTGGGGAGCCATATAAGCAATCTGGTAAATTCTTACATATTTGTATATCTTGCATAAAATCTGTTTCCCTAGTAGGCACTGACTAATACAGAAGAACAACTTTTTTTATTTTAAAGAGGATAAAACAGAATAAAACCAATCAAAACAAACCAGTGTAAGTGATACAGGATTTCAAAATATTAAACATCAACAACAGTTACCATAATGCCTTTTGATGTCTTCAAAATAGCTGCAGATAACTTCAGACATGGTAAAAATCAAACAGAACAGAATAGAATAGAAATGATAAAAACAAGACAATGAATGCAATAAAGGATTTCAAACAAGCCAATAATAAATCCAAAATGGCTACCATAATATATCTTGCTATCTTTGAAATAGCTGCTTTTGCTATTGGATTTAACATAATCGGACAAACAAAAGAAAATAAAACTCAACCCAGCAAAACAATGGAAATGATATAGGACTCAAAACAAGACCATAGAGAATCAACAATGGTTGCAGCCCTCAGGAGATGCCCCCTATATGCCACACTGTGTACTGATATCCTCTGAACCCATGATCAGACCACTGGCC
Organism: Hydrochoerus hydrochaeris; assembly: GCA_004027455.1. Lineage (NCBI taxonomy): Eukaryota > Metazoa > Chordata > Mammalia > Rodentia > Hydrochaeridae > Hydrochoerus > Hydrochoerus hydrochaeris. The sequence continues at coordinate 43,179 of PVLA01001855.1, forward strand.
CTAGACCTGCAATGTTAGTGAAACACCACAGTACCACAGGCATCCAATTGCCTTTCACCTCGACAGTTATAATCACTCATCACTGCCTCTGTTTCTCTGAACAAGCCGATGGCTTCCTGGTGGTGGTGGTGGGGATATGTTGTTCTTGTTTGCCAGCCCGTGTGCTGGAAGGGGCTAGGGTCTGGCTCTTCCCAGTCTGTCAGTGGCCCACACATGATGCTAGTTCCCAGACTGGCCTTGATTCCTGGTGTGGCCTTCTCTCTCCCTCTAGTCTGCAAATAGCCCTGACTCACAGGGAGAGGCTTGGGTCTGGCTATTACCAGTCTGGTAGTGGCCCACACATGGTGCTGGTTCCCAAACTGGCCAGAAGAACAACTTTTTGCTCTGTCAAAATTGTCTAAATGTGCTAAGTTAAGGTCGTATAGTTGTATGACTTTGGATGGTCACTTTAGCCTATTATGTTCCATATTGGTCTTGGGATAATTCCAGCCCAACCTACTTGTCAAGGTCCAGGAAAATAATACAAATCAAAATGGTCTGAGATAACAAAACCATGGTAACCTATTTGTGATGAGTTTTTGTGTTACTCTTATATAACATATGGCTCTCTTTTTCAATGTGTGTGTCACAGGTGAAAAAAAATCTGGATGTCACATCTACTGAGAAAGAGAATCACCAAAGTACCACTGACTGTGCATTCAAAGATTCTGATGCACTGCATGCTATGTGGACATTTATATATTTTTTTCAGTTCAGCAAATATTTGTGACCCTCTAGTGTGACCAAAAAATACAGTAAATATTTAGACACACCATGTTTTTATTTGAAAGAAATGATCATAAATATTTGATACCCACAAAATACAGTGAATATTTAAGTTAAAGCTCCATTATTGCAAAAGGCACATTGTCATTAATTCTCCCTCCTCAAGGTACTCAAAAATATTTCCTTTTACTTTGAATACACTTGTCCCATCGTTCTTGGCAATATGTCTTTACCATAACGTTTTTTAAATTTAAACAGCCATCTCATCTTTAAGTTACTCCTTGTGTGTACGTCTGCAGGAGCAGGGAAGGGCAGGATGCCAGGGAGACCTCTGTGAGCAGGATATGGCCTGCACCTTCGTAAGAGGAGTTGCTGTGGTGGGAAGTTGCTACAGCATCAGTACCAACACATGACAACTGTCAGTAACCCGATCTCACCCTGACGGTTGGTGAGTCCACCTCTCAGGACTTGATGTGCATAGGAATTTTCTCAGTTACTTTTCTCATTGCTGAGACAACATACCCAACACTCAAAGTTAAAGGTGTAAGGGTTTAGATCATAATTTATAGAGGTTTTGGCCCATAGTCAGCTGGCTCCTAACCAAGGGTGGCACATAGCAGGGGGGCCATGGCAGAGGAGAAATAGTTCATGATGTGGCAGGCAAAAGGCAGAAGCAGCAAAAGCAGTGTAATAGTAGTGAGCCCGCCTTTCCCTCTCATCCCTTCCAGGCTGTAAGCCTTTTGGGTAGTGCTACCCTGAGCCAGAGTGGAATTCTGCATTCATAAGGCCCTTCAGCCATGCCTAGAACTATACTAACTGCCATCAGTGGACTAATTTAGCATCACAGGCCCTTAATTTCAGTATCATGCACCCTAATCTGATACTACACACTCATGATGCAGCCACCTCCCAAAGCCTCACTTTCTGGATGCATGAGGCTTTGGTAGGGTGGGGTGGGACTATCTGGACACATGCCATGACAGGAATCACTTGTGGATTTTGTTCCAAATTGATTTTCTTAGGATTCATCCACGGAATACCTGGATTCAAGAAGCAGGGCAGTGGGAGAACCCCAGAATCTATGTTAACATGGCTCCCAGTGTTTCAAATTCTGGTACTTCACAAAATATTCTTGCAAGTTGTTGTGAGTGTGATCCACTTCCAGAATACACTGACCTTGCTGTGCAGAGGGAATAAGAGTGGCCGTCCTTGCACTTTCCCACTGTGTAGGAAGCTGAGCAAGTAGAGCAAGTCAGGAGGCAATTTGTTGTGTAGGTTGCTCCTCTCTGGAAAGGCCAGCTTGAGCCGCGCCCACAGCCCTGACATTTCTCTGCAGTGCTAAATGCATAGAAAGATCTGTTTTAGTGACTAGATAAGAGGGCAATTGAGGATAAAAGTTATGTAACTCGAACCATATGCTGTTAGAGCCGCAGAGGGCTTCATAAGCCAGCTAATGATTTTACAGACAAGGGGTCCTGCATCCAGGGAAGTCCTGGGAGGCCCCAAATTCACACAGGGAAACAGCCCCTAGACCAGCTTTTCTGCGTCTTGGCTGTAGAATTCACTGTGCAGCATGTTGTTGCTGATGACCAAACATTCTGAATCCTTCCCTTTCAGAGAGAAAAGATTCCTAATACAATATTTCATTAGTCCTTGCTTACTGTCCAAGCAAGGTGTAGATTTAATGAGAAAAGTTTAACAATCTGCATTGAAAAATGCAGAATCCTGCTTTCCCAATTACTATGTCATTTTAGATATGAAGCCAGGAGACTGACACTGGGAATTGTCTGATAGATTTTAATTTTGTAGCTATAGCCTGGCCCCCACATTCAGTTTCCAATTTCTTTTATTAATCCACTGCATTCTTTGCATCTACTATAACTGTAAGTGGACTGAACTGTACCATGGGCTTTTATTTCTTTGTATTACTTGTCAAATACAGTCATAGGAGGCTCAGTGGTGACTTCAGTCCCAGCTGGCCCTCTTCAGGGAAGCAGAGATCATAGACCATGGTAGTACTCAGCCTTCTCAAGCTTTAAACTTGCCCTCCAAATGATCCTTCTGAAAATTGAGACCTCTAACACATGTTGATTTCACAAATAAATATACATTTGAAGTATTAAAAAGTAATGAATAAGGTAACCTTCCTTTAACTCATTTCTGTAATGAATGCATTTGCTCTCGTAAGGAGTTCCTGGTGCCTGTTCTAAAAAGCATTGCAGACCAGGAATCAGCCAGATTAGAAGGTGGGCTGGGGAGGAGGGAAGGAGGAAAATAGCAAAAATCTTGTTGCACTGAAGAAACAGACTCTGCGATGAGAAAACCTGAAAGGTCTTTCCCCTCTCGTAACTTCTTTCTCCACAGCCAGGTGCGAATGGGTCCTGGAACATATGGAAAGACTTGAGTTTAATTGTTAAAATTCTGCTCAGCCGGGCCACGTCTGTGGGGTGATTTGCACTATTTAGCATTTGTGTGCATTAGGTAATATATTTAATGTTTCTAGCTCTAATCCAGCTTGTGTGTGTTTGGCAGAAGCCCAGCTCCATGGGCACAGGGCAGGGGAGACTGTAAATCTGCCAGCTTGGAGAATGGAAGCTGTATTGCTGCATTTGATAGCACGCTTACAGGAAGAGTCTGAAATGCTTGTGAAGCAATACCACCTCTTCCCCGAAAGCCTCTCAGGAACAAAATTAATGTATCTCATATTGTATTGATTGTAGCCAATAAGTGCCTAAATGATTTGATGTGAGGCAGAGAGATTATACAGGCAAGAGGGGTAACCGCAGCTTTGGAAGAAGTATGTGGTTTAATTACTGGCTGAATTTCACCCATCTATCTCCCCTCTTAGGAATTTAACAAATAGGCCTAAGAGCACATTAGCTGTTCTTGACATCTGTTGAAATGATATCTGCCGGTGATGAAGGAAATCTGGGAATTGGGCTTGGGGTATTAATGGGATCAGGAGCCACAGGAAGCTCCTCTCCAGCCCATAGAATTAGGAGGAAATTAGGAGGAAAATGCATACAGCCTGCAGAATCAGGAGGAAAATGTGTGAAGGTTAAGCCAGGGAGAACACAGATTTATCCAAAAAGTTCTGCCTTCTAAGGCAATGAAGCCATTTCTGCCTTAAATGTAGACTTAGATGTAGGTGTTTGTCTTCTTAGAGCTCTTAAAACCCAGGTGTTGATCCAAACACTGAATTAAACTTAAAATCAGGGTGGTGGGTGTGCTAATGCTTTCCCCACCTAATCATGGAAATCACTCACTATCTTTATATACTGTATACTGTATATACTGAACTTATAGGAAGCTCCCTGTATTGTAAGCAAGCAAGAGACAACCACTTTTTCTATCATTTTTGTAATGGAAAAAAGAAAAACCAAAATCCAGCTAATATTCAATGTCTAGCCCATGTACATTTAAGACTCATGTGGTTTATTTGCTAGTGTTTTGATTACATCAATAATTCAAAGGGCTTGAGTTACATCCCTTTACTTATAAATGTCTCTAGTTTATCCTTCTTTATGGCTATGTAATACTCCATCAGATATAAAAAGTAAAACCCACGTTTTTATCCATTCCTCAGTTGATGGGCATTTGGGTTGCAACTAGAAACCATACTGATAAGTGAAATAAATCAGACCTATATGTGTAAATATCATGTTGTCTCACTAGTATGAGAAATTAAATGAGTAAATAAGGTCCAAAATGTGCAATACATGATGTGAATTGGAAATACATTGTTCAAAAGAAAAGACAAACTGTGATGGGGGACAGGAGGAAGGAAGGAAGGGAAAAATAAAAAAATGTATACACAAGATAGTTAAGGGAGTTATACAGCTAGTTTCTCTCAGTTCCTTGAAAAGAAAGGTTTCTGCTAATACTGTTTGAACAAGATATCATGCCTGTGTCTTGTGCTCTGAATAACTAATGTGAAGACAATAATACGCAATTTGTTAATTATTATTACTCTCCTACTGGCCTGTTTTGAAAAGTTTTTGTTATTTTTTTCTCTTTAAAATAAAAGAATAAAATAACAAACTATTCAGACATATATAAACAATTGAAAAATAATTCAAAGGAAGTACTGCCCATGTTATCTCTTTTAATACCTCTCTAGCAGAAAGGATTCTGATTTCACTATAAAAATCTTAAAAGCAGTCCTTTTCTCCCTTTCCTCAGAATTTTCTGAGATATATTATTTTGCCATGCTTGATATATATATATATATATATATATATATATATATATATATAATCAAATTATATGTGCACCATATGCTTCCATAGACCAATAAAAATTCACTTTATATGGTAGAAAGGAAGAAATTATTAAATCATGATTAAAAGTCAGCTTGAATAGTTCTTTATCAGAATATATCCCTGACATATCATGTAGTCTTGGTTTATTTCTGTATATTGAACATATATATATATATATATGAGTTATATATAATTATTTGTAGTTGCCTATGTTTTATATATGTGTATATGTTCCTATTTATATAGTGCTTGATTATTATGGATAGAACTCTTCTTGATTAGAAAAGATAATAATTTAGAACAAATATAGTCTTTTATTGCACACCATGATTTAAGCTAGTTGTCACAGACATTTCTGCTGTAGTGTAGGTTTATACCATGGGAGTTGGATGTAATAAGATCAATTAATTTGCAGATATACTTTGCTTTGGTCAAACTTGTATTGATTACAAAACGAAAGGGATGTGAAAGGAATCTCGTGTGTGTGTGTGCGTGTGTGTGTGTGTGTGTGTGTTGGAGCAATGTTATCCTTTCTTATGTATGGCCAATGTTCAGGGGGATTTTTGTACTTTGTATTTATTATGTTTCATAGACCTAAGCATGTTTTATAATATCCAAGCTAAATCATCCTGCTGCTGGCCATAGAAGAGGTAGACTTGAAGTAAAACCTAAATGTATTCACATTTTAGATTGGTTCAGGTTTTATAACTCAGTGCAAATATGTCTGTTTCTATTCATCTTCCTATACATAAAGTACTAAATTACTAGAAAACATATATAGGAAAAAAGAGCCCAGTTCCTGAGTCCAAAACTTTCAAGTCCCTATCTACTTTTTCCCACTGGAAGTATATTTATAGCATCAAAATCTAAGTTTCTGAACTTACCTTGATAATTGGTCCCTATGTTGATGGCCTTGGGGCATTGTGAAGGACCATCAGTGATCCAAGTACATTCAGTTAGTTATAATGTCCAGGGCACTTTACTGTATCCTAATTCTTTGGAAATTGGTTGTGTAAAATGTATGGTAGTTGCCAGAAAGCCACAGTTCTTTGATTTCTTGGCCATCCTGAAAATATGAGCATTCTATCTGACCTTTTGCTTTTAAAGTAAAGTAAACATAGTGGTATTGAGTAGCTCTAGCTTATAACAATGATAGTGGGATGTTTCAATTTTCTACAGATACGCTTTCTCATTCTCTTTCTCTGTACCTGTGTGTATCTGAGTATGTATAGAAGTCTATCTGTATCCATCCATCTATGCATATATATTTGTTAATTAAAATGCTTTTGAAGGGCTCTGTGTAGTCTAGACACTCTTATAAGGGGGCTACAAATATGTAACTCATTTGGTGAACTAATGACCCCAGAACATACACACTATAGTTCCATTTTACCAATAATAAAATGATTTGATAGGCACAAAGAAGCTACTTGGCTTATTTGAAGCCCACAAAGTCAGGATGTAGTAGGAATGGGATTCAATTCATAACTCTGTACTTAACAAAAATAATAACTTGCAGTTATTGAGAATTTTCTCCATGAAACAAGTATGGATGTAAATTTTCTCATTCAGTGCTCATAACCAAACTGTTAGTTGATTGCTGTTATTTTTGTAGAACAGAGACAAAAAGAAACATGCATTCTTATTCACAAATCTAGGAGGTGATGGGACTGAGTTTTACACCCAAGCAATTAGACTAAACAGTTCTCAATGAATTATAATGAAAAATTCTCTACAACTAAAATTTCTCATCAGCTTGTGGTAATTCATATGTGTTTACATACATATGTATTTATAATAAAGTAAAATATACACATAAGAAATATGAAAAAGCAGAAAGTACCTTTTGTTTTAATGACTAAGTAAAATATATACACAAGAAATATGAAAAAGCAAAAATTACCTTTTGTTTTAATGACTAAGTTGCTCTCAAACTCATACATCTACATAGTTTTTTCTTTTCTGTTAGCTGAAGTTGAACACAATTATTTGAGCATTGTCATCAAGTGATTGTTAAGTGCTTTAAGTAGGGACATACCCTTTGAACAACACATATGTGACTGAACTTTTCTTCTTAAAGAAAAAAAGTCCTCCAGTGATACCTGTCCATGTTTTTTAAAAGAATATGTTTATGAATTTGAAGTGATTTCAGTCAACCAGTGGCTTAAATATACAATTGAATCCAAAGCTGAAATTGTGTTGCACTTCCAGGAGAGGAATGACTGCTTGATCAGAGTTCATTTGTATCCAAAAGCATTGTACTAGCAATAAACTTTAAGTTAATGCTAACAATTTTAATTTGTATCTTTTAATTGTTGAATTCTGAATTGCTTTCCAATTTCCCACAGAGTTTAATGTGTATACAAATTACAGAGCCAAGAAATTCAAGATACAAAAGATAGACTGCATTTTGCAAGCATACCATAATTATTGCTTAATTTTTAAAGGGTCTTTCCCTTCGTCAGGGTATTGTTCAATTTCCTGATACTAAACAGAAGACAATTTTTGGTTAATGATTAGTATAAATCTTGTGGTGGAACTTAATTGAATGTTAACTTTGTTGTTCTCACAAAAGCAAACTACTCAATTCCCTATTTCTCTGAGGAAGAAGATCTTGCTCTCTAAGCACAAATAACTTGTCTTCTAATAATAGCAAGAAAGAGTTATCAGAACATGTTTTTAATGTCATGTAGTATTACCAAGCTTTTATGAGAAGAGGAAAACAACATTGACGTCTTTTAATAACATATTTTGTAGTAATTCCAATTAAACTTATCAGTCTTAACACAATAAAAGAAAAAAAAAGTTTACCTAAAGATGATAGATGATGATCTGTAGTTAAAATTCAAGGTAGCATATCCTTAGGTTTAGAAAATGTATAACTTACAGAATATGCACATCATTTTAGTATACAATTGCATATTGCAATTATTTTACTTATCATATTTAATGTAAAATGCCAACTGAAAAAGTAGGCATTTGTTGGATCGTTAGTGATTTAACCACTGTGCACTTATGTATTCCAATATGTAGTGAATACCTGCTGGGTGCTAGAACTGTCCAGGATAGGGAGAGTTGGAGATGGGCTGTGTTCTCCAGTTCCTACCATCAGCATCAAAGCTTTGCAAAAGATGCCAGAAAATACATGAGATGTGGTAGATGGTAAAGGCCGACCTGCAAGGAGAAAAGAGAAGCCTGTGAGACACAGACTGACATGAAGATGTACCAAGTGTAGTCAGAGAGGGCAGCTTGGTAAAAGTGATATTTGATTATATGGAAGAGTTGGCCCTGCAAAGAGCAAGAGACAAAAATATCGAGAAAGTCTGAAGGAGAACACACTAGTTGAATTAAAAACCAGAACAGGTTGTAAGTTAGGATACATCTTTAAGATAGATTAGTGAGATTTCAATTCTAGTCCTCTATCACATCTTGTGTCTTTGGTTTTCAGATGACTCCAAGAATGGTGGGCATTTGATGAGTGAATGCAGGTTGACTAAGGCAGAAGACTTAGCACCAGGACCTCTGTAGGAAGTAGAGAAAGCATATTAGTTTTGGCCTCAGGTCTAGAATTTCTCATGTGTGTTCTTGAAGATGCCCACAAATACTGGAGCTGAGTTTGCAATTCAGATTCATCAGTGGGCAAGAGTGGATTTGCACTTAAACTCTTTCTCTGATAATTTTTGAGTAGTTGTTTTAAAATCTTTATCATAAAATATTTCAAACATATGCCACAATAGAGACTAGTATACTAAGTCTTTGTACTCATTGACAAGTAATAATGTCTACCAACACTGCCAAGCTTTTTTCTCTTGTACGTTAATCTCTTTCCCATGAACATTTTTATTTTTATATTTATATGTTGGTTTAACTATTTGTTTTGTAGTACTAGTGATTGAATCCAGAGTGAACTAGCTAGGTAACTAGACCTTTTAAAATTTTATTTTGCCTTGGGATCTCATTAACTTGCCCAGGTTGGTCTTGAACTTGTGATCTTTATGCCTCAGCCTCCCAAGTTAATTGGGATTACAAGTGTGCAAAACCATGCCTGCCCCCACCCCTGTGTATTTTGAATCAACTACCAAGCATTATATTTTACTGAATACATCAGTGTGCATTTACAAAAGATGAATGTTCTTTATGAAAAAGAATCACTTTAGAATTGCTTTTTGGTGCCCTAAATATAGCAATAATACCTTAGTATATACAAGTGCTTAAATAATCACTTTATATTTTAATATTTCAGAATGCATAATCAGAAGATAAGGACTGCTTAGCCACTGAAATGGTCATCAGAAGCACTGATTATCCATAAATTTGTCTGCACTCCTTTAAAAAAGTGTTATCTTCCTTCCCTACCATAGAAATAACTGGCTTTATATTTAGTGGGTCAATATTTTAGACCTTATGCATAAAAAATATTTTAAGATAAATTACCTCAAGACACTCGAGACTATGATCATGAGCATGTTAACATCAGGGAGAAAGTAGGATGCCACAAGACCATATTCTTTATCCTGCTGTGACATTTGCTCAGACAAATCCTAACTGACTTTTTGCTTTGGTGCAGTCTCTTAACTTAGGCCAGCTTCATTCAATCATTGACCTGATGTATCAATCAGTATTCTGAGAGAGACTCTGTGGTGGGCACATCCTAGTCACATATTTGAGGTGCATTAATACACTAAGTCAGCATTTCATGACTAGAATTTTAAAACCCTTATCTCTGAAGGCAAAAACATTGTCTGAGCATTTTCCCTACATAGGGAAAGTAGGTAAGAATCCATGTTCTAATCAGCTCTATGTATGGGGAGCTAGTATTCAACAGAAGGGAGACAACAGCAACAAACATAGTTCGTACCAGATCACAAAAACCTAATTCACTTATCTCTACAAGTGTGTAGGCTTGTGGTTAAAACATCTTGGAAACAAACAGGTGAAATCTTTAACAAAAGAAGATTCTCCCCTTTGTTGGGCAAGAGGCATTGGTTATGAAAAGCTGGGTGTAATGGTTCTCCCCTCACCGTTAGACAGAACCTAACAATCCTGGTCTTATATTCCTGCCTCTTCTTTCTTGCTTGCTTGGACACCAGCACTGGGCTTTGGAGATCAAATTGGCCTATATCATAGAGGTATGTTAAGAGAAAGAAGGACAAAAGAAAAGATTAATAATAAAACTGTAAGCTTCTGAGTAGAAAGATAGTTGGCAGCGATGAAGAGAGAAAACTTAGCAACAGCAAGGGAATGAAAAAAATTAAAGGGAAGAAGAAAAGAGAAACTACATGTAGTTGTCGTAAGTCACATAGGGAACAACATTTGGAAATTGAGAATGAGTGAGAACCGTGAAGTCATTATTTTGAGTTAACATTTGCTTTTGTATTGAGTTTGCTTTAGGATGACTCCTCCGAATGTGGCTTCAATGGATGCCTGGTTTTGTATGGGTCACCTGGGAATACACACTAATTATACATTATCAACTGCACTGAATGTTAAATAAAACATAGGGACTAGACATATTAGGATACAGTAAATATATGAAATATTTATAGAATGTTCACTGCAGTCTGGACACCATGGTCTGTGTCTTATACTTATTAATTGCAGGAATATAAAATCAATGTCTGGTGAATCCTATCATCTAAGCCTGGGTATTGGTAGGAGCCAGCCTGATCTGGCAGATAGTACTGGTGGCATCCTGACAAAAACAAGCAGCTTTGCGAACATCAGTGTCAGACATAGACACTCTCCCTGCAATGAGTCAGGAAGAAAACTGTAGTCCTTGGTAATCACATCCGAATTCAGTCAAGATCATGCACATTGCCTAAACCACAAAGTGGGCTGTTCTTTGACTATTCTGACCAATACAGGTGACTATGGCTCTTTTCAAAGTACATATTTCACTTCCCTGTATTCTTCCCTTCTTCCAGGTAAGATTTATTAACATATACAATAATATATATCCCTACTTTCTAACAGTATCAAATCTATGGTAAGTCTCAGTTCCTTTAAGATCAATCAACACAAGCCGAAGCCCCACAGAAAAGCCATCCTACTGGGGCCACCATGGTTACTCACGGTGTGTGTGTCTCCTTCTCTGCAACAGGTACTAAGACCAGAGAGCAGAGTCGGTTTCATTCATTTTAACAGAGCCTACAGATAAAAGGACATTTAAGTTAGGTCACTTCTGTTTCATTCAGAGGCTCTGGGGTCTAGTGGTCTCACTCTGAGATAGAAGTCAGAGAAGGTCAGTACCAAGTAAAATTACTTTTTATTTGCAGAAAAAACCAATACAAAGCCACTCTGAGGAGTAGGGGGCCAGAGCTGGATCACTGCCAAATCTGGGGCACTGTCCTGTTTTGTGGGGTAGAGGTCTCATTTCCACCCTGCTGAGGGGTCGACCCTTGAGTGGTTTGGGGGCTTGTTGCTAGGGGCTTAGTTCTGTGGCCTAACAGGGAAATTGGGTAGGCATGGCAACCTGTTTTAGGAGGCACAGTGCTGCCTATATGGAGCAGGTGCCAGAATCACAAACTATCAACTTCAAACCACAAAACTGTGGGAAACTGCCTGCTCTGCATAGCCACACAGAGGCTTCCTTTTCTGCCCTCTATAAAAGGCCCAGGTCTTTATTTTAACCCTAGCTAAAGATCTTTTCTCCAAGGATGTGCACCTCAAGGGCAGTGAAACTACCTCTTGATCTGGGCGTCCTGTCTCTGAATGTTGGCTTGTTACTTCAGATGTCTTCCTGCATGGACCCACTCCTCTATGAGTTTCCATAGTCTATTAATATTCTGTGACAGCCATAAAACTACTGCATATTTAACGATTAAAGTAATATACACTTTTTATCTCACAATTCTATGGGTCAAAAGTCTGGCTCACTCAGTGGGTTTCTGAGTTCTGAGCTTTTCACAAGGCTGGTGTTGGGAGTTGGCTGTATGAGCTCTGATCAGAACATTCTTGGAAGAGTTCCCTTCTAAACCCTTTTCGGGTTTTAGCAGAATCTAATTTCTTGCAGGTATAGCACCGAAGACTGCATTTTCTTGCTGCATAGTTGTTAGTCGGGTGCTGCCTTAAGCTCTTGGTTCCTTTCTGGCATAGCCCTTTGTATCTCCAAGCCAGCAATGATCTAAGCCCTGCTCACCCCTCAAAACTCGTCAACTTTCTCTTGCCCTACATTTCTCTGGACGCTGATGGAGATTTTCTGTTTGATGATTAGATGAGAGTCTTTACAACAGTACAGACTAATCTTCCTCCTTTAAGAACCATAATTTTAAGACATCTCTCTTCAAAGCCCTCTTTGTTAGGCTGTGAATGGCATGGATAGGTTCTGTGGGTAGGCACATGGTTATCCTTGGGGAGGGAAGCATTATTTTGCTAACCATCCATAAAAACTGCTCCCCACCTTCCACCCCCAGTTATCTTCTGATGTTTGCAACCCTTCTTTCAAACATATAGATACATTTCTACCCTTTCTTGAATGTAAGTTTTTCTCTTTAGTGTGACTTTTCATTATGTCTGGCTCCAAAATCTTGGCTGCTCTGGGTGGGATCATCTCACCTGCTTATGTAATGTAGAGTTAGAATCTGTCAGGTAGGGACTTTTGCAGCCCACATAGAATCTTTCCAGAATCAGGATGTTTGAGAGGTGGGGGAATTCCCTGTGGTCTTCACAAGGTACTGTGCGAAGCCTCTTGATATCTTTAGTACTCCGAGAGGTCTAAGAAATGGAGTGAATCTAAAGAGTGCTAGCAAAAGAACCAAAATTACTTTGGGCTTCTGTGTCTGTCACTCAAATTAGCATCAGTGATCTTCAGTTAATGACAAACTTGTCATCTAGTTTTTAGCCACACCATAATTCTAATCATTTCTTGTGTCATATAAAGCTATTTTTTTAAAAAATAATGCATCCATACTCCTGTGGGAAATCCTGTTCCTAGAGAAAATTTGTGTACCTATCTCTATCTTCATCCTGTTTGCCTTGTGCATGCTATTTTTGGTAAGCTGGCTTCATTGTCTTGAGTAGATATCATAAAAATTTTAAAAAGCAATATTGGCTTAACAGAGTAATAATTGAAGAGTTGCCCAGCTGTGCCTGTAAAATGTTATTCTTTTTTAAAAAATCCATACATGTGCAATTTGAGGATTCTGCATCAGATGCCTGATGCGATCAGAACCATCTTAAAATGAGAAAATCTCTTGCCACGGTGACAAATCCACAGGCCTCACGACAAACCCTGCAGATCACTAACATACAGCCGTAAGAATATATTGACTGTGGCCCGAGCGCGTAGGAAGATTGATCAGCCCAGCAGACTTGCATTAATTGTGAAATAGAAGGGACGATGCGATCAATGATAGGAATGAGAGCGCAGCAGTAACGATGCCACATCCAGCTAATCCAATAATGGAGAAACTGATGTATAGCATATTGGAATTCTCCCGTCTGGGCACTTGTCACCATAAAGAATATCCCGCAATTATGGGGAAAAATTGAGCAGGCAGCAGTTGAGCCAACCTAATCAGCCTGATGCCACAGTAGTTCTCCTGATTAAACACTAAATTAAGTGGCACTCAGCTCTGTAACCTGCCTGCATTATGAAAAATAATCCTAGAGCTAATGTGAAAAGTTTGTATTTTAATCAAAGCAAACTATGAATATTAAAATATTCCTAGGCTATTTTGGTGTCATTTAGCTGTGAACATGTTTAACAATTTATAAATGGATATTTTGCCATTGGCTACAAGAGGGAAAGGACCCAGTGCTATATTGGGAGGTAAGGTTTCCCACTCTAAAAATCAATTAGACCTGATACAAGCTCAGAGAACTCTTAAGGAAGGAAAAGAATGCAGTCAAGAGGCCCTGGGAGAATTCAAATTTAGTTAACTTCTATAACAGTTTGCCTAAGGGTGTCAACTTTATTCTTTGCTGAAAAGCACATGATCATTCCAGGAGGGGCAAGGTTTAATAAGCTGTAGATACTATGAGGAGCCCATATACACATGTGTCATTATTAAGTCCTACAGCACAAATCCACTGACAATCCAGGACTAAATAAAAATTCTGTAGGACTAAGAGAAAACTGCTTTTCATGAGCATGTGAAGATCAGACAGGACGACCATGCAGTGTGAGTATTAAGGCCACAATCTCATTAGTTATTCTCCACAAGTCTCTACCCAGCACTCACACTGGTGAGATATGGCAACTACTGCATGCATTTGTAGGTGAGAACACTCAGAAAAGGTGCCAGGTTCCACTAATATTCTCACAGCTTGCTGGCAGGAAGCTGTGGTCAATGAAGAAATGTCTATTGGACTGGAAGGACTGATCAGTGTCTGAGTCTTCTTTCCAGTGCAAAAGAGTGTGCTAATAGTATCCTCCCGTCAGTGGGAGTTGAAACAGGACATTGGGTAAGGAGAGAAATCACCTTTCTCTAGCTATACTTCCCTATTATTTTTTATTGTTTATATTTTAGACCAATGCATGGCATTTCCATTTAATTGAAAACAAATTCTTCTATCTAGGTGGGAATAAGTCCTTGGGAGAAAGGACATATTCAGGCTGTGTAGTTGAAAAGTCCAAAACTGTGGGGTGATGTGGGATTGTTTTATTAATTAGTGGTTATTAATAGAGTCTTTACCCTGTTCCAGACCTGATTCTAAGAGATTTTACAAAATTAACTTGATTAATTCTTTGGCTGATTCTGTGATGTTGAGATTCTGTCGTGGTTTCCTTTGGCAGAGGAAAAACTGAAGGCCAAAGAGCTTCTATAGTTGACCAATCACATGGATTGTGACTGGCATGTGGGGGACTGAGGCCAGGCTGGCTCTTTCCTGCCATGCCCTACACTAACAAGTCAGTCTATTATAAAGATGGTCTGCCCAATGTCATGGGCGTGGGAAAGACTGGCTGTCATTGCTTGACATGATAGCTTGAGTGGTAGCATATTCCCTTTCAATGCATCTCCTGTGCCATTTCATTGCTGGGCATGCGTCTCATTCAATCCTGAATATTGTCGTCTTCTGTATAGATCATCAAGTAGTGATCTGGTCCATATAGTCTGGGCCATCTAGTTTAGGTCAGATCTGATCATCCAGGCTTCTAGAGATGTAGGTCAGTCATATGGAGTTACCAATGAGAAACAGCTTCATAATTCTGCTAGCAAAAGTATATAATGATTTTAAGATGTGTCTTGGTCTGCTTGGTGTTATTGTAACAAAATAACTGTAGCTGGATATTTTATTAAAACAAAGCTTACTTGGCTCATAGCTTTGGAGCCTGAAAGTTTGAGATCAGGTAGTCCCACTGGTGAGAGCCTGTAGTTGCCTCATAACATGACAGTGGCACTGTAATGTGACCTTGTGCAAGACAGAGAGTAGTCACATGGTGAAGCTGGAAGCCTGAAGGAGTCAGCAGCCAGAATCACTCCCCTGGGAATTAGCTGGGGTCCTGTGAGAAGCATAGCAGTGCCACGATTGCCCAGCACCTTCCTCTAGACTCTCCTCTTAAGGGACCCCTCCCTGCATACCACCATCCTGGGGACCAGCTTTCAGTATGTAGACTGTTGCAGGGAAACCATATTCACACTAAGCAGAGTGAGTCTACAGTCACTGTCATTTATTGACTCTCTGCATAGCAAGAACTTTTGTGGGTCCTTCTGTTCCTTTCCTTGCTTCATTCTTCCACTACCCTGGAAGATAAAAGAAACTACCTACTTTACAAGGAAGTCATCTGAGACTGAATATCTGCATGTCTGTAGATGAGCTCACATAACAATGGCAGACCTGGGACTGAAAAATTAGGTCTACTCAACTCCGCCCCTTCATCTATGAAACGTCACTCATCTCCTTCCACCAAGGCAATGTTTGGAGCTGCGTGGACACATTAGATGATTAGTAGCCTTCACTCTCTCATGATACGGATAGTTGCATCTGCCTCCTTTCCCAAGTCCTGGACACAACTGCCTAGAGGCCACAGTGGCCCTACGAGGATTGCAAAGCGGCACAGTCCTGCTTCCTTTCCTTCTCTCAAACAGCACGATTCTGCTCAAATAGTGCACAGGCGTGGTTCTCCAGAATAAACTGAGATCCAGCAGAACCTTTACTGTGGAATAAGTAATTTTCAGCTGACTTTCCAAAAGAGAAGACGAGAGTGTGTTATGTTACCATTGTTAGACAACTTGTGTCCACTGTTAGATTGGGTTGGAGTAGACATTCTGATTTATCTTTCATGTTTTGTGAATCTCAGTGAAATGATATTTCCTTAGGCTGCCATAACAACAAGGTCATTTAAGCAGTGGATATTAATTTTCTTATAGTTCTGGAAGATCAGGGCGCCAATACAGACCTCATCATGGTGGCTACCTTTAATTATCCTAACGTGGTCATTATTAGGTGTTCATATGTGGAGAAAGAGTGAGAAATTGTTTTTTTTCTCCTGTGTGTATGTGGGTATCCATGCCATCAAGGAATTGGGATCTTCTTCTCAAAGTCCTGCCTCCAAATGTCTTCAAACTGTGGGTTAAGATTTCAATGTACGAATTTAGGGATGGGGGAGAACACATGGCAACTGACAATCTGCTATAACTAACCATCTAGAAGTCAGTGGGAAAGATGAAAGACCTTCCCTACATGTCTCCATTTTAGATTACATTGCTCAGAACACCTGATGGTGATCATTCACTCCCAAAAGCAGTGATGTGCACCCTTCCCCAGGGAGGTCAGACTGACTCTCCTCCATGGGTCCCAGACTGCCTGGCCTTCAGCCTTCTTGGGGCCCTTCCTACCAAGGGTGGAGATTCTGAGAAAGCATGTACATATGTAGCACCTTCTCTCCACTTCCAGGTTAAAAATGATTTCATCTGAAAGGCACAGAAATCAAACTCAACCTGGCTCAAACACCAGAAGAAATTTCACATTACCTCAAGAGTGACAATTTGGCTCTTGCGCCAAAGGTTAATACTCTCAGGATACTCTGCCATCACTCCTCTCTTGCCTCTCCCTTCTGCCCCTCTGTGCCTCTGTTTCCTCCCACTCTGCCCCTCCTCCCAAACCATTCCTTATCCACACTGTAGTGACTGGCTCCTAGCATCTGCCAACTCACAAAAATTACATTTCACTATGCCAGAGAATGATCTACCTTCCCCACTCGGTCAGATGCCTGCTTTTCCGTTGTAGTTTCTAGTTAGTCCAGCTTGTATCAAGTTGTTCGTTTAGCTGGGTCCTTGGATGCCTAGTAGAAAAACTAAACTTCAGTCTAGATGAACATAAATAAGAACAGGTACTTCCTGAAATGTACAAAGTAGAGAGAAGGTCATGGGCTTCAGAATCCTTAATCTGACCATTATTGATTTGTTTTGCAACTGAGAATAAGTCCGTTCTCTAAGTATTAGGTTTAATTATCTAAACAAATGGGATTAATGTAGTTCTAACTCACATAGCATTGTTGAAAGAATCGATGGAGTTTAGATATGTTAGCACCTGAACCCAGCATTTTGCTCCTAATGTACATGATATGATAATAACTATGGTGAATCTTACATTTAAAAAATATTACTGTAGGAGACACAATGCCACTGAGTCCCCTCAAGACCCTCCCCCTGCTGCAAACATACTTACAAACATCCCACTGATTTTGCTGGTTTCTGAAGCAGTTCTGGAAGGCCTCTTTCCTCAGGGTCATAGGTTACACTGCTATGACAACTGCAGTGTTCTGAAACGGTTCAAAATATTTGCCTTTTATGATCATCTCATCTTTGGGGAAGAGGCAAAAGTTCCACAATGTCAGATTCAATGAAAAGGTGACTGAGAATGCACCAAAATATTCTTATGACTCTGCCTTCCCATTTGCTGTCACTCAGCAGCAACGTTCACCTTATTTTGATTACACCTCATGAAGAGAAAGGATTTCAGAACTGCTTCAGAAAGAACTGCAAGAATAATAGGGTAAATGTGTTTGTGACAGGGGTATTTTTAGGGATATTAATGGCAATGTGGGATATTTTACTAGAATACATTTTTAAAAAATTATTTGCCACATATTTGGACCATTCCTTGTTTGTTTGTTCATTTGTTTTGTTTGTTGAGTGGGAAGAATTTATTGAGAGAAAGAAAGCTTTTTGTGTGAGAGGGGCAGCAGGGGTCCTGGAAGATGGATTGCCCCTGACTCACTTTACAGGAGTGGCTTTATAGAGAAAAATCAAGAGACAGTACAAAATTATGATCAACCAATAGGATTACAAATAAAAACATGCAGATATTTTGATCCTGTAGTAGGGGGCATATGGGAGACATCATTAACCTTGGTCTATAATCTGTACTCATGGTCTTAGCTGTAGCCTTCATCTTAGCTTTAACTTAGTTTTAGTCTTGGTCGTCTTGGTCTTGGTCTTAGTCCTGGTCTTGGTCTTGGTCTTGGTCTTGGTCTTGGTCTTGGTCTTAGTCTTAGTTTTAGTCTTAGTCTTAGTCTTAGTCTTAGTCTTGGTGGGAGGGAGAGAATGGGCCACCCCTAGTGAAATATGGGAAATCTAAAACGAGTGGTACTTTAACCTCAAACTTCCATTTATCCCTTAGGGAAGTATGTAAATCTCACCACTGTGACTATAATCTTCTTTGAATGCATTTCTATCCATTGTTCTGATGTGTTCTCATATTCTGCACTGACTCCCTTGAGGGTCTATCCCTGTCTGCCTACAGTATTCCTACCTAACTTAGCTATCCACAATATTTTCCCTGTCTGAAGAAGTACCTCTAACTGCCACGAAGGGTCCCTTGTCTTGCCCATGCAATAAACAAGTCAGTATTTCCCAACTAGAGGCAGTTTTGCCTATCCTCCTACCCAAGAACATATGGCCACATCTGGAGACATTTTTGCCTATTACAACTCGGAGGGGAAGACTCCTGGCATCTAGCCAGTTGGCGGAGACAAGGGAAGCTCCTAGCATCTGCTGTGGAAAGGAAAGTCCCCATGACAAAGAATTGTCTCATTCAAAGTGTTACTAGTGCTAAGGTAGAGAAATCTACCTTAATCTATTATTACATCATAGCTGCTGATGCCATATTCCTTGAACCAGTTGGACCATCGTAACAAAATTCTACATTTTCTGTTTTCACATTAAGATTCACTTTAAAATAAAAAGTGATGCCAGGCCAAGTAGACAACAATCTTCACTCAGTCTGAACAGTCTGAGCAACATGGCGGATTTATTAGGACGGACTGTAGCATGTAGAATAAATGTGAAGGAACTATTCAATGTCCTGCAACTCTGACCAAGGGAACCAAAGCTGTGCAAAGTGATGTGCGAATTGACATTTAAACTGGATACCAGTATTTATAAGAGCACATAGAGAAGGTTGGAGAAATACATTTGGTATTTTATTCTCAGTCTTGAAAGCTAATGAAAGTTGTATCTTGAGTGATGCAGAGTGGGTACTAGACCAGGAACTGAGCTTGTTTGCTTGTTGCCTTTGTTTGTTTTAAACAACCCCTAAGCTTTCTTGAGATAGGAATTGTGTTCATCACTTGTTTATACCTGTATGAGATGGCATGATCCTGGGGTATGGGGTATAGTTGATAGTTAGTTGATGTTCCCTTCTACTTCCCTCAGAGCTCTGGCTGGGTCATGCTGATACAGTTGCATTATGCCAGTTATTGAAAGTATTTCACACGTATCTTATCATTTACCCATAAGAGTGGGTTGTGAAAATGTGAATGTTATTGGATAAGAGAACTCTGAGGATAGACACTGACTAGGTGAGAAAACAGGAACTCTTCACAATACTGAGACTGTTCTCCTAAACTTAGGAGTGTCTCTTGATATGGCTTCTCAGCCCTGAGTGTACATCAGAATCACCTTGCAAATTCAGAACATCTGAGCTCTATTACTGTCCTGTAGCTGTTCAGTCTCTGAACTTGGAAATTACTGAAAAGGAAGTTGTATTGAACAGTTTTGAGACAGGCAGTCTTTCCATTCCATAAGCTTAATTTTCAGGACACTTTGGATATACTGCTGTTTGTATTATTCAGAATTTCTGGCTAATTTAAGAGCCTATTAGATATTCATTTGTGATTCATCTCTTTTTATTAAAAATGCTGTTTTTGGCAAACATGGAAGTGCAATTATGTTTGAAATTTTCTTTTGATCAATAACTTAAACTTCTATTCTGTGCTATTCTACTTTAGCCCATTCCATTCCATTCTATTGCCAATTGCAACTTTCTTTTTTTTAAATATTTTTATTTTAAAGAGAATAAAACAAAAGAGGACAGATCTAAGCAAATCAAACAGAACAATGAAAGCAACACAGCACTTCACAACAAGACAACTGGATATTAACAGTAGCTATCATAATGTCTCTTTCTTTGAAATAGTTGAGCTTAGCTCTACACACAATGTCAAACATAACAAAATAGAATAAAACCACTCAAGAGAATGAAAGCATTGCAAAACATTCTGAACCAAATAACCAAAGTTGAACAATGGCTACTATGTCATTTTTCATAAAAAATTTGTTTATACTATCATACATATTAAAATCCAATAAGGCACAACATGATAGAACCAATGGTAATAGAAAAACAAGAGCATGATAGGACTTCAGAGCAAGATGATACCAAATCAGCAATGGCTGCCATATTTTTTCTTCAAAGTAACTATTCATACCATCACTTATATTAAGATCAAACAAAACAATAAAACCATTCCAACCAATGAATGAAAGCATAAGACTTTAAAGCAATATAATGGTGAACCATGATTACCAT
The DNA here is from genome assembly GCA_004027455.1 of Hydrochoerus hydrochaeris. NCBI lineage: Eukaryota > Metazoa > Chordata > Mammalia > Rodentia > Hydrochaeridae > Hydrochoerus > Hydrochoerus hydrochaeris. The sequence goes on from PVLA01001855.1 coordinate 63,962, forward strand.
AAAATCTTCTCTACTCTTACCATTTCTTACACTAGGGAGACTATATGGTATTTATACATGTGAGTTTGATTTATTTCACTTATGAGTATGGATTCAAGTTGCACCCATTTATTTATAAATATCTCAATGTGATCATTCTTTATAGCTGAGTAGTACTCCATTGTATAAAAGTACCACAATTTTTTTTATTCATTCCTTGGTTGATGGGCACTTAGATTGTTTCCAAGATCTGGCTATTACAAATTGTACCGCTATAAACACGGGTGCTGGGATCGATGGTCCCAAACTTTTCCCGGATCTGCCCTGGCGAGCTGCAGCTCACCTCTCTGCGGTGGCGCAGGCTCCCTTTTTGGCAGGCCTGGCTCCTCTGTTTGAATGAAGGTCTCTGGGCGCAGTCCACTCAAGCCCATGGAACCTCTGGAGGCTGCTTTTTCAATAAATGCAGTAGAATTACGCCGCCGACCGCTTGTGGGCCCCTGGGTCCTCTCCGGAGGAAGGGAAGCCATTGGCGTTACGCAGGGGCACCTAGAGCTGCCCAGTGATGCCCTTTCTGCCCGGCTTTTCAGGGAAGTAGCTCCAATTGCAACTTTCAATGCTGTTTTCTTCTTTAGGAAGAGAGACAGAAATACAATCCTATAAGTGAAGAACTTGTGGAATACCAAGTTTCTTGGTTTTAATTGTGTCTGTAGAACAAAGCAACATATTTTAGAGAAACATCAAATCTATATGAAGTAGAAAGATCCAATCTAATCACGATTTCCCCATTAGTAAATGTGATGGCACCAGTACACTTCCATGTGTGTTAATAAGGTTTCCTGCCTGGAAGACTATCACACTTCCCTGGCTCCGGTTGGAGATAGGATAGGCCTCAAGGCTGGTTCTAGCAAGCAGGTTGTGGGCAATAGTGATATGTGTCACTGCTGGGACAAAACATGGGTGTATGCATGACATCTGTGCCCCTTTGTCCCTGCCATGGTCATTCTGAAGTCTGTATTTGAAGGCAGAGTATTCTTCAAGCTGGATACATGAATGATCCCGGTATATGTGGTACCATGAGCAGTGAGCTTCTGCTGATTTCAATCATTGTGAGTTGAAAGCTCTTGTAAGTGGTGTGATATAAACTAGCCCGGACAGGTGAATTTTAGAAAATGGATGTAAGATATTGAAAGCAAAATAAGCACTGGACTTGAATTCTGCAAATTGAGTCTAAACCTCGGCTAGGTTTCACACTAGCTTTGAGGTCTAACCAAAGTCATTTAATCCTTTGATGACAGATAGTGCTGAAGTTCATTAAGCACCTCTGGGTGCCAGGCACGGCACATGCTTTTGTCCACATTCTCTCACCTTAGTTCTCCTCCCCCTCGTTCCCCACTCTTCATTTGACAGGTGCAAGATAGGCGTGATGTGGGATGCAGAACTAGAAAGTAGAAATACTGGACCTTGATCATGACCTACTAATACCCATGACCATATTTTGCTGAGCTCTAAATTGGAGTTTATTAAAATATTCACCCCTCTGGGAAGTCTTAGGATGCTGGGAGCAGCCTTAGTGACAGAAGATTTGAATATCTAATAAATAAGGTTATCTGTTATCTGGCTTCTACTGGCACTTGTTTGTGAGGGCTTTAGAGTGTTTTCTTTTGTGCTGTCACTTGAGTCCCATTTACCAACCTTGAAGTCTCTGCCTTTTTTTCTCCCAAGTGGTAAATGTTTCATCATTATTTCTGTCTCCTGGTGGAGCTGACCCTCTCTCCATCACCGCATTTGCCTTCATCCTTCAATTTCTCTCTCTCTCTCCCTTTTTTTTGTTTTTATGGTTCCATGTTGCTGTGAGCAGAACTCATTTTTCAAAAGACAGATGGTGGCAACCCTGTTCTCTCTAAATAAGAAAGCAAAACAGCTGTTAAGGTGCAAACAGAGTCGTGGCCAGCAAATCGTATCTGCTTCAAGTGTTGATGAAGTTTCCCTTTAGGGAAGGGGGAGCTATCTAAACAAAATGTGCAGCTTTGACTGGGCTCTGCCAAGGCCCAAGAATAGAATGATGGCAAATAATGGAAATTTATAGCACACTATAGATCCAGCACCTTTCTGTCTTGGCGGGTACATATTTAAATGCAGTGCTAACGGAGCTGAAATTTATTGCTCTCTAATAACGATAAAATGCCATCAGAGAATGAGATAAATCTCAGCCCCGAATCTTAGAATGCAGAGCACACTCTCTCACACACACACACTTGTAAAATACAGCCAGATACTGCTAACTCAGGAGTCTGGCTTTAGAAGAAGCCAAGAGAACAGAGAAAGTAGAGGAAGTGTTTTATAGATGACGGCAAATTGTTGTTTTCATGAGGCTGGGGTCAAGGTACATGGTGGCCTCAGGTTGAAATGAGTGTTGCTTTGTCTCACGGCTGATATATACTTGACCTTGGCAAGGGAAGCCTTTTCTTTTCTGGATGCTCAATAGCTTTTCTTTTCACCTTTTCACAGCCCTGCGACAGGCTGACTTTCAAACAAATACTGATGAATTATAACCCTCTGGGAAAGGAACATCGTCTTTTTCTTATGTGTTCTCCTCTCCTTGCTTATTTATTTATTTAGAATTGGACACCTCTGGGCTTGGCAAGAAAGAGAGTGAGGCATGAAACAAACTTGCCAAAATGCAGTGTTTGCAAACTGCCTGGGATGTGTGAATTAGGTACACACTGCTCCTCTTCAGGAGCATTTGGTACGCAGGGAAAGAGACTTTGCAATGACCCATTGGGAGAAACCAGGTCCGGCTGGTTTCTCCAACACATACTGTCAAGAGGGCAGCCAGGACATCTGAAATGTACCCCTTTGAAACGTCCCCAAGCCGTATGCCAGTGGAGCCTTCTGAGTTGGTAAGGACCTCATGAAGGAATGTTGTCACTGGTGCAGGTTGTGGGTGTTTCTTCACACTTGTCATACAAAGGGCTCTCTAACATTTCAGGCAGCTTCCTTATTTTCAGGCTGAAGCCCAAGCTTAGGGTCTGTTCTAGGCAGTCCTCATTAAGAGGTAGACACTTGATACTTCTTTGAGCATCATTCAGTGCTTGTGTGGGTGTGAGTGTGTGATCATGCGTGTTGTATTCATTTATCCAGCTCTGGAAATGTGGGCAGTGTCTATATCTTAAAACCCATTCAGAACAGGAAAGACTTATTTTTGGTTCTTTAGGGGTGTACATGTGTGTTAAGAGGTAATGATAGCCTTTGAGCTTAAAAACAACACCCATTCTTTTAGTCTGGAACATTCCTGGAATTTCTTAGTCTACTGGGTGTTATTATTTTATGTGAAATTGTTACCATTCCCTTATTTTTCCTTTTATTTCATTCCTTTTCCTATACTGAGGAAAGATAGAAAATAATTTAATTTGATGCATTTACTTCATTTAGGTTTTGTTATTGCTGGAGGAAAAAAATCTTCAAAAGTACACTTGAAAAATTTTGATGATTGAAATGAAAAGGGATCCAAGTTTTCACACACAATGGATGTTTTGCAGTAGGAGATTTTAGCTGAGTTTGTGTGTGTATGTGTGTGACAGAGAGACAGAGAGAGACAGAGACAGAAAGAGAAAAAGAGAGACTCAAACCACTATGTTGAATTTTCTAAGTGATTTCATGGCTGCTGTTAGCTTCTCCATAAACCCAAATCTCTCATCCCTGAGCTGCAGACCTCTTGCCCCCGTGATCTGTGCCATGCATATTCAGCTGTAGAGAATGACAGTGACAGGGCCACAGCAATGATCCTGGGCTGACTCATTATTGGGAAAGGTATGACTCTGACCAGAAAAGAAATAGAAGAAATCAATCTTCTGCTGAGGACAAAATGCCTCTGTGTGATTATGGACTCTGTGTGATTACGGGCTCTGACTGCCAGATTTAAGAAACCATCCCATGCCTCACTCTTGTGAATCCTAAGCCAGGTACCCTCCCCTGCTGCCAACTCCACCCCTAGGCCAGGGTCCAGCATGGACCTCCTGTACTCTCTTGGGAATAAACCCTGCTCCCTCTCACCTCTCACACATCCCCTGTCCTCCTAGCCTTTCCTTTCCTGTAGCCTTCTCTTTCCTTTTCCAGGTGAAATGTGGCTTCCTCTGGAAGTCTGCACTGATGCATGCTAAACGAGGTTGGCTAAGCTTCCGTGCTTTACTCTAGCATCTCCACCCACCACTCCTCCTCATTCCTCAGGCCATGAGCAGGGTGCCTGCTGACTTTCTACACTCCTTTCCCTTCTCTTCTGTGGATCGAAAGTGATTTCAAAATAAATTTATAGGAGACAAATAGAAATGAATATAGGATGTTAGTGTGTCTTACCAAAGCAAACAGGAGCTCAGCTATGTCAACATGAAGAATGAACACACAGAAAAAGAAAATGGGATACTGCCCATGTGGTCATGTTACAAAAGGAAGAGAAAGAGGAGGAAGAAAATACACCAGGGCCATAAGTGCAGTGAAGGCTCTTTATTCCTATGGACAGCATCACTGGCCTCAATGCCTGGCTTTAGGGAGAGTGTAAAGTTGGTTGAATATATAAACAAACAGCACCATTTGGTAAGACCACCTGTTCTCAGCTCAGCAGGCTGCTGGTTCAATTGTTCTTTTCCAGCATGTGTTGTGTTACAGTATGTATCTGCATGTCTCTCCAAAGCCTCATGTGGCTATAGGGCTTTTGCAGAGGTGGCTAAATCTAGTGTATGATGCTGGGATTAATGGTGTGTGAATAGTAAACCAGTCCACTGATTGGTTTGGCATAGTCTTTTCTGAAATTAAGGGGTGTGAGTTCTACACCCACCTGGGGTAGGTACCCTAGGGAGAAAAGTCGGGTCTCAGCCTCTTTGTTGCTTTGCTACTTTCTGCCTGCCATGAACTGTTCTCCTCTGGGATAGCCCACTGCCAAGCATCTTGCCTTAGGGTCAGCCAATTGTGGACTGCAATCTCTACAAAGTGTGAGCTAAATAGACCTTTCCCCCTTTAATTTTGGGTGTTGAGTATTTTGTCTCAGCAGTGAGAGAAAAGTAACTAAGACATATTGCCTTGATTCCATCACTGTTAGTTCCCACTAGGATCCTTTTGGTTTAGTTTTCTCTTTTATATTCACCCTAAATTAAATGATACAGGCCTGTCTTGGCCACTTTGCTGATTCTGGTAAATGGCTATACCATAAGGTCATCCAGCTATGGTGTGTCCCCCTATAGGGAGGCAGGGCTGGGAGGGCCACACCTTGCTGAATGACATGGAACCTCCCTGTCTTGCTCTTTTCCCTGAATCTGTGATCCTTTTGAAAACTGAATTTTTCACTTGGGATTTAAGCATCTAACATCAGAAAACAAAGCAAAAGCAAACACTGATGACTGTAGTACTTATTACTGGAAAATGCTCAAATCTGTCAGTCAGTTTGCAACCCTTTGGAGTAGTCTGGTGGGTCAGGCCTTGTTGGTTAAGAGACTGCACTGCTCTGACCAAATGGTGCAGCTTTGGTTAAAAGAACATCAGTCAGTGAATCAAGAAACCAGTCCATTGGTAAGAGATCATTTGAAAAACTTATTAAGAGTTTCAGGCATGTGCTAGGTATGTGTGCATTTGTAATTAATACGTATGGAATGAAAACCTGCCATTTCAAATCATGTGTCTACTAGTTTTACACTATCATAACTTGGTACTTTATAAATTTAATAAAAAAGAACAGGTTTGAAAGATGTTATCCTAGTTTAAGTCAAGTCTGTGGTCAGAGATGGGGAAGCTATGGTGTCAATCCTGATCTTTCAGATACCATAGGAGGGTATGAGACTGTTTTGTGACCTTACCCTCCAGCTTTGTCATGGGTGCAGCAGCACGAGTGAGGAAAGCCAGCTGCCTGGGCCCCGGCAGGCACATGCCTGTGTGGCCATTAGGAACATGAAGGGAGGTTCGTGGGTGCTGGGATATAGGGAGGTAAGAAAGGCTCGCTGCACTTCTCAGCACCCAGCAGGGTCCTGACTGCCAGAGGGTCCCCTGATCTCCAAAAAAGCTGCTCCGCAGCCTACAAATCTCCATCAAGCAGCTAAACTCCAGACTGGCAGGGCCCTTAGGACCCCAGTGGGAACCCTCTCTTCTCCCACAGGCTGTTGACATTGCTTAGTGTTCTTAGAAAACCAGGGCCACTTTTGGAGCGATCTGGAGAGCTTCTAGGACCCCAGGGCTGTGTCTGAGTCTGATTCTTTCAGTCTGAGGTCTATTTTCTTCAGAATTTGTAAACTGGATTAAGTTTTCATTATGCTATTTACTAAATCTCCTGTATATAATAAAAGAACATTAAAACAAAAGAATAAAATAGTAGTTCCTTTAGTTGTTAACCTTTTCCTTCCTGGGTTCTAGACATGATTCTTGTAGGTAGATAATATCATGCTGAAGATGAGCAAACAGGGCTGGAGAAATGAGAATCAGGGAGGGAGGGATAGATAAATAGGCAAGATGAAAAAAAAACCTGAGTAATTACCAGTACTTACTATGCCTGAAGCCTCTTCTTAATGCTCTGTGTTAGCTTATCATATTCATGCAAAGATGAGTATTTTTCCTACCAACCTTGTGTTACATCCAAGGAAGCTGAGCAGCAGAAGAGTTGAAGACTGGCTAAGTTCATACAACCAGATTGTTAAAGAATTGGAACTTGAGCTGCACTATTCAGCTCCTGGGTCTCCGCTGTATCCTTCTAAATAAAGAGCCAAGCACAAGGCACAATGGACAGTGGGATGATCTGACAAGAAACCAACGCTCTAACTGAGACTTGAAAAATAAGGAGTGGTCACTCAAGAAACAGAAGCGAGAGGATTCTGAGCACAAAGGCCCAGCCTGGGCAAAGCACTGAGCTAGGAAACAAATTCGAAGCAAGTTCGAAGCAAACACAACATTCCTTGGAGGCTGGTGAAGGAAGGAGCTAATGACCTGCACAAAGTGAATGACACGTTAGCCCATAACCCCAACAACCCGCCAGGCTGAGGCAGGAGGACCCGGAGTAGGAGCCCCGTTGGAGCTGTTTGGCCATTAAGTAAGACCCTGTTTTAAAATACAAAATAAAGAAAGTGCTGGAAGTATGGCTTAATCTGAAGGCCCGGGGTTCAGTCACCCCAACACTGCAAAATAAGGAGCAGGAGTTGAAGGGGTGGGAAAGGAGGGGAGAAGGAGGGAAGATGCTGAGGGTGTGGAGATCTGTTCTCTCTCCATATCTGCACACATGCTCTTCAGGAGATACTTTCTTCTTTCATGCAGTCTTCCATATACCTGTGGATACCAGACAACCAAAACACTGTAGAAACCACATGATGACTGGTGTCACAGATGTTTCCCTGACACACTCGTGAGTCCATGACATGACCACTTCCCTTCCACTAGGTCAGAGGTGAGTGATCATCTATGGATCATGCTATTGTTTTCACTCCACTCCACTCAAACAGAGCCTCAGAATCCTTCTCAACACCATGTAGCAGGCTGCCATTTTTAATAACGCAGAGAGGCAGAGTTTATTTGTTATTCCTGCAGATGTTTCCTGAAAGATCAGAGTTACAGAATTTGGAAATGGAGTTGATACCAAGGAAGACTCACCATTTCAGAGTCCCGCGAGATGATATTCATCACCCTCCCTGGGGGTATTTTGATCAGACAGCCACTTAAGTTTCTCTATCCTCACGATAATCATGGAAAAAGATTTAAGGGGAAGATCATAAAATCAGGCATTTCTTAACAGCAGGCTATGGGATGGCTTGCTAAGAATGTGTCTCTAATGCATTTTAATGACATGCTTTATAATATCTTATTAAAGATTTTAAAAGCATCTAATAATCATTTAATAAATATTAATGAAGCATTTACAAATTACACCTTAATTTACACCATTGGCACTTATGTCTTGTCCTGGACATTAATGCACTGGGACATGGTGGCTTTGAAAGAGGCTGCCATGAGAGCCCTGCCCCATGACATTGTGCCATCTGATGCCATAAGTGATTTTTTTAAGATAATAATTCTTGGAGTGCAGCTCAGTGCTATGAAGCTTGATACCCAAAGCAGTTTTAGCAATTATTCTGTTTGGGGAACATTAAAACATAATCTACCATGAATTTATAATCCATAGCTTCTCTCACACATACTTCTTTAATAAAAGGCAATAATTATAGGTCCCCGTTGAAAACTTCCCTGGAGATATTGGGAGATGCTTCCTCATCCCACAAACACGGGAACAGCCGGCTTTGAGGGTGAGAAGAAACACTGCGTGGCTTGGTGGCCACCAACTTTGTCAGCGGCACTGGTGGCCTCCTGCTCCTTCCTGGCATAAGGACATGAGTGGACAGTGATGATTTCATGGCATCCTGGAAGCTCTGACCTTGTGATTAAGCCTTTTAGACACCGGGGTCCAAGTTGGCTAAGTCTTCCATGTCCTTTTCTGGACCCTGCCGGTCTTTTATCAGGTTCTTTTTCCACACGGTACTCACAGAAATACCAAACTAGAAAGCACCTTAGAAATCACCTGACTCAACTGCTGGTTTCGTTGACAAAAACACAGAGACTAGGCTCCGCTCGGAAGATTGATACTTGGTGGCTACATCGAGGTGGAGAAGCAGAGGCCAAACCAGGTACATTGCTGGGCATTAGGTTTGCTGTTGTGTGCTTTTGAACCTTGCAGCCCAGGAGTGCTGGCGGGCCCTGGTGCGCTAGAGAGGCTTTGGATAAAGAGTGGCGTCTCTCATGGGGCCCCTGGGCAGTCTTTGGCCTCAGGAAAGCTTCGCTAATAACCCTTGCCCGGATGTCCTAGCTGAGTCAGCACGGTGGTCTTCCCGGAATTCTTAGTACTGAGAGGAGCTTGCCAGCAGATGGCGCTCCAGGGATTCAAACTGAAGCTCCTTCCAGATGCATGCCCTGCAGGCCTGGATTCAGAAACTCCGGCGTCCAGAGGTGCTGGGGAAGAGAGCTCTGAATCCATTCTGCACTTCAGGGACATCCAGAGCCTTTGGGGAGCCCAAGTGTAGCTGGGAAAGAAAACCAGGCCCTAAATAAACTGGGGGAGACACCAGCAGACAGGGTGCATGGGGCTTTGGATCGGACCCTGATTTTAGCAGTGAAAGGAACAAAGCTGAAGCAGGAGGCAGCAGGCAAAAGCTGCGCAAGACTGGGCGCCCGCGGCTGCCCTCAGCTTAAGTTCAAGCAGAAGTTCCTGCCAGCGGGAAGCTCTCTCTGCCTGAGGTCTCCATGAACCCAGCTCCTGGAGAGCACTTTGAAGCCATGTGGGGAGCGATCCCAGGAGGAGGCAGAAAGCCCACCCTAAGAAGGCGGATTTCAGGACTGCGAGGCACGGAACCGGCTCCAAGGCCACTGTTAGCATGGTTTAATCAGTAGTTTAACCTGGGGAGCCCATGACAACATGGATTTGCAAAGGTGTCTGAGCTTTACACAAGTGCAGAATTAAGTAGATTGCGAGCACTTTAGAGTAGCACTAGCATTTTTAATATTCATACCCTTTCCTGTTGATTCGATTCCTTCTACATCTAACATTTCCTCTGTCTTCCTCTGCCTCCTCCTACCCTGTTCTCCTTCTCAGTCTCTCTGCCTGATATACAGTCCCCACATAGCCTCTCACAGCTCCTCTCCCTGACTTCTCTTAGCAGCTGTGACCGGTCTGTATAGATGTGCTGGTGGGAGCAGTGTCCAGTCCAAAGCAAAGCAGGCGGGGACCCATCAACCAGAGCCTCTCTCCTGTACTTCTCAGGTGGATGGGCTCGGTAGCCCTGTCCCTCCTCTCCTCCCCTTCCTGCTGCCAGAGGGCACTGTGCCACCTTTGCATCAGAATTAAAGAACTTTACACTTGGCACCTGCTGATCTGGACAGTGCAATCTACTTGCTGTTATCTCCTGCTGGAGGGAAGGATTTGCATACAGCAGCCTGTGCCCTGCTTCCCATGAAGACCTGAGGTCTCTGGAGGCCAGGCTTTCTTTGAAGGCAGCCCTGTGGCTCCTGTGCTCTAGGATGAGCCCTTCTGCAGGAGAGGAAGCTTGGCAGGTAGCAGGCTTCTTGGGGCCACAGTGCGCATGCTCCTCCATTGAGAGCCCCTGAGGAGGAGGACAATGCTTCCTGAATGCCTCCCTTCTGAACACTGTCTACCTTCCAGTTCCAAGAGCACACTGCCTTCTTGATGAGACCGAGTGTCTCCTGAAGGCAAGAGCTGCGTCTTACTCAACTCTTTGGTACACTGTAGGTACTCGTAAATATTTGTTCAATTAATAAACAAACAAATGAATCAAGAGGATGACTCATCTCTCTGAATATGTTAATTGCATCTATTTTATTTAACAAGCCTTATGTAACACTTCCCTGGGCCAGGAACAGATGAAAGAACTTTCTCAATATAAACCCATGTACACCTCATAACAATCCCATGAAATGGACACCTTTCACATCCTCCTTTTCTGGTGGGCACTGAAGCCACAGGTTGGATAAGTGGTTTGTTCAAGGGCAGGGAGCTGATAAGTGACAGAGCCAGGATCCAGATGCAGGCAGTGTTGAGGGGTTTTGCTCTAAGTCACTCCTCACCGTCATTCTTGTCTTCAGTCCTCATTCTTTCCTGACCAAAAGTAACATACCCTGATTGTCTCCCCACCCAGGGACAAGGGACAGGCAGGCAGAGATTGAAGCCTGCCTTTCAGAGTCTCGCTTCCAAGGGAGTTAATAAGGACATTTTCCAGATGGTGGAGAAATAGTCAAATGAACTTATTTTACTAGGGAAACTAATATATTTCTTTTCCTTTAACTCTGTAACATATAGATTGCATTTTTAATATAAAAAAGAAAGGAGAGAAGGATAAAAGGAGGAAATAAAGATAATAAAATGAAAGAGAAGGAAGGAGAGAATGGAGGAAAGGAGGATGGAAGGAAAAAGACAAAAGAAGGGAGGGAAAGAAACAAGGAAGAAGGAAGGAAGAAGGGAGTGAAGAAGAAAGGAAGAAAGGTAAAAGAAGGAAACTGGGGAGGGGAAAGAAGGAGAGTTTGTCCGTTTATTTACTCTCTGGCACAGAAGCAAGCTTCTCAGTCCTGAACAGCATGGTTTCTCATCCGCCTGTTGCTTGGCACAGTGTCCCTGCCTAGAAGCAGGCAAAAATATTGGAAATCAAGATCCAATATAATAATTGGCTTATGGATTTGAAGCAGGATAGATAGACTCTTCCATTTCCAAGATTCATTAGTCCAGCTCTCCCTGTAATAGAAGGGCTTGCTCTACGTGTAAGCCATTTTCTAATCAAATTGGCATACAGTCTGCACTCTGCCTTAGAATAAATGGGCTGCTGTAAAAATTGCTCTGCCTCGGCGGAGGGCTAGAGTCGGATCAGATGGATTTTTTTCCCTTGTTGACACTTGGTCATCTTTGTTCAGTAGCCATGAGAAGGTCTCACTTTGTACATTTAACCAAACACAATGGTGACTTGTGCTTGTAAAATATTCATGGAGGGTGTTTGCGTCTCTTTGACTTTCTTTGAGAATAGAAAGCACTTGTGAGTGATCCTAGGACTAGGTCTACCCAGCAAATTTAGTAGGAGTAGAGCTTGGTGATGCAAATGAGGAAAACTTGGAACATCCAAAGATTTGTAACCTACAAGCAAGAAGCCCGGGGAAGGTGTTAAAGTATGTGCTAGCGTCAAGTGAAACTGATTGTAAATCCAGCCCTACAACTTAGGTACATATATGTGGGAAAGTTTATGATCTTAACTGTGGTTTTCCTTCTAAAAAATAATGAGGGTTGAACACATCTAAATGCTGTTTGGAAGCCTCGTATCTAAGTGAATTTAACTAAGGGTTGCTAGTAATGCTAAGATAAAAGAGAATAATCTACAAGTAAAGTCTAATCAATAAGAGTCAGAGAGAGAATGGCAGCCTGTTGGGGCCAACAGAAAAATGTTGATGTGCCCCCGAGGAGAAACCTGTCTTTAGTGGTTCTTTGTTTTTGTCTTCTCTGTCAAGTAAAATCATCTTCATTCATGGAACAGATTTTGGTGGGGGTGATGTAGTCAGTATTGCTGAAGAAGTCTTAAGAGAGCATTAACACTAAGTATTTTACCAAAACAGCAACTTTCCTTAAAACAGGAAAGTAACTTGGACATGAGATTACAGAATACCATTGAGTTTTTGGTAGAAAACAAATGTCTCTGGGCCCATGACCCAGTGTCATGGCAAACTTGTCTCATGTTGGCAATTGCTATAGCTGGGAGTGTGTCTCCACGTTCAGAAAAGGATACTTCTTCCGGGCTTCCCTTAGGGTACAACATGAGTTGGCAGAAACAGGAGGCGGCGTGCCTCTGTGTACACAGGGTGCGAGGTGCCTGCATTCAGAGGTGGAGCCAAGAAGGTCAGCCCTCTCCTGCTGTCTCCAGGTGGGGGTGGGTGTAAGAGCCAGAGGGGACAGGAATGGCATTAGCAGGCCCTGACAATGTGCAGAATATGCAGAATGCACCGAACATAGGGCCAGGTCCTGCTCTAGCCAGTTCTAGCTGCAGAAGCTCAAGTCCATGGGGAGGGGGGGTGCAGGGACAGAAGGATTCCTTTAGTCATTGGTAACATGAGGGCAAAGAGATGATAGCAGAGAACACTTTGAAAACACCCTGGTCCCCTGGGAAAGAATTGAATATGACGATAGAGGAAATGGGAAGGAGGGTGAGTGGGCTGGGAGTTGAGCCCACTGTGAACCATGGAAGGTCTCTGTCTTGGCCTATGGCCAGAAGTGTTGATTTCTCCACATTGCACAGAGGAGGCGGAGGTGGTGGCAGTGGCGAGGGCCCATGGTGGTGAGGATATACCCATGCCATTGTGTTTTGTGAACTGTGTTCCCTGAGATAGTCTGGGTCCAGGTGGATCTGGGTGTGAGACCTCCTTTTTTCCTAATTCAGGGCACCTAACTAAATCTCAATTGGTCTCATCTCTCTCCTCCTTGAAATGGGGATAATAATCATGATAACCCCAGCCAGAAGAGGACTCTGTAAGGTATAGCTGTAGGAGGAGCAAGGCAGGAGGCTTGGTGGTGGTTGGGATGGACTGGTATGGTGCTAGAAGAGAGGAGTCTGAGTATAGAAACAGTCATCCCACCAGGAGTCCAGGAACGTCACAGCAAGGTGCCAAGCCCTGCTCCCTCCATGTGTTCTGCTGGGCCCCAGCTGGATGTGAGATTATGACTGTGTCTAAGAAGCTTCTGAAAGATAGACAGAAGGAGTTATAACTAAAGCTTCCTGAGAGCCCTGAGGCTTCACTCTTGAAAACGTCTGGAGTAACCCACTGGTGATCTTTGGTACCTGCTGCATGCAGATGTGTGATCTCAGAGCTGTGTGAGCAACTTCTTTTGGAGGGGTAGGGAAGAGCAGAGATGCCCCTAACTCCCAGAAAAGACACTTCATACCACCACTTCTCTAAATCCAGCATACACAGGAATTACTGGGTTTGGGAGGGATTCTCAGGAAATGCAGAATCGCCTTAATTCATTTGGGGTGGGGTCTGAGGCTGCATTGCTCAGGAGTTTGTAGGTAATGCCCGAATTGTGTGCGCTGCCCAGATGTGAGCATCCAGCGTCCTGTAGGACACGCCTACAAAATTGTGCCTGGGTGTCTGCACCTTCCCTTCCTCCTTCACCCAAGACTACCCATTCAACTATGAGCTGGCCCATTTATCCTGGTTAAAAGATTCTGCTTCTCCTTGTGAGTATTCCTCATGATACTGATTATGTTATTCACTTAAATTAAATAAAATGCATCCTATCCAATGCACTGCACACAAAAAGAATATTTATTTGAATATTAAGTACAGATAAGACCTCCCCTGGGATTATTTCAGAGCACATTTACAGAATTTAATTGCAAGGTTTTCCTACTCAGTTTCTTTTGGAACGCTACTTGTGAAAATATTTTCTTTCTGAAGGTAAAGCTCTGCTCTGTTGGTTTATTATTATTATTATTATTTTAAATCTGAAGAGCTCTCTGAGCTCAGTCATTACTGCCAGTGTCTAATTAATACTGATGATGACAAAGCAAACAGCCAGATGACCTAGATTTTGCTGCTAAATTGCCTGCAATTTACATGAAGTCTTCAGAACTTTTGAGAACCTTATTCTTCCAGTAAGGAGTCCTTGTATTGGGGGTTTTAAGAACTCTTTTTTTCCTGAAGCATGCATCTTCCAGATTCCCTTCCAGCAAGGGTGTAATGCACATGCACACACACATGCACACACACATATGCACATACACACATACATGTCCACACTTAGCAACACTAGCAACCGCCACCCAGCCAGCCCTTTCAGACAGCTGAACTGGAAAATTAGAAAATGAATACTCCTCAAGCTCTCCAGCTACAGGATCATTCCCATTTCTTAAACGATGACATTTTGTAAAGTACAAGAAATCAGGAGTAGAAAAAGCCTCTCAGAGTGATGTAAGGATCTTTTCCTCTGCAGAAACCTCTGCAGCTTAGAAAGCCAGTCTGGAAATGTTCATGTGCTTCAGGCCAGAAAGTCACTTATGTCCCTATTTCCTTGTCTGAAAAATTGGCCCTATGGAACTAAGCTCACCTCACCTTTTTAAATTGATAACATAGGTATTGCTACATAATTTGTTTCTGATGACATTCTTTATGATCTGTAAACATGGACTTTTAATATTTCAGCACAGAGCTTTGAAAAGCACCAGACACTTAGCAAAATCATAGTCTTTCATGGCTGTGGTTTTGTTTACCTGACTTCAAATCCATGCCATTGTCCACCTACAAAGAAAGTGACAACAACAACAACAACAGAAATGTCACATTAAACTTACTTTCTTGTACTGAAAAGGCACTTATACAGTGTGACATGCTGAGTGTCAGGAATTATCTCATTTGCTTTCTAAATATTAACTTTTGTTATGGTTCAGACATAGAATAATTCCCCCAAAACCCCAGGTGTTTAAAGGTGAGTCTTTGGCAAGGTCGTCCAATGAAAATGCAAAAAAAAAAAAAAGAGAGAAAGAACAAAAGAAAAAAGAAGTCTAGTTTAACTATCTTAACTTGAAAAAATCCTGGAACTTACTCTCTCCAGGTAGAGATATGCAAATGACATGCAAATCACCTGCCCAGCCCACTCCGCTTTTGTATACCTTTGGATGTAGAGAAGGGAATGATGGGAAAAATCTGAGTTGAGATGTTCATGCAACATAATCAGAGTTCTCTGGCTCTGGGGTAATGATGGTCCCAGAGGACCAGCTCAGGGAAGTATGCCATACCTTGTTAGTTCCTCAGGACCTTTTAGTGAATATTGTTTGAATTTTCTTGGTCTGAGCAAGAGGCTGGAGTGGGATCTGGGGGGCAGTTAAAACCCATGATTGTGGAGGAAAGGAATAGTGGCCGTTTCTGCATCTGAGCAAATAGAAATCATCTTTATAATAACCTCAAATGGTTTCTCCAGCCCTTCTCTGCCTCGGTTCACAAAATACCTTATTAAATCTGGAGAATAAAAATGTGCCTGGGGTAATGGATTATTATTAGAATAAATAATAGGCAATACGTTTTCCCCACCTTGCAAGAGATCAGTGGCAAAGACATTTTTTTTTTGTTGGTTTTTCTTGTGAAGGTGAGTACATGTGTCAGACCAGCCAGGGGCTGCTCTTTTGTTCCAAGACCAGCATCAAGCCTGAAATTCAAAACTCTGGGTGACAGCTTGGCAGGCAGCAGAGAAAGGCAGAGGCTGGAGAGGATACTGGTCATGTGCTACTTGTGGCTGCCACCTCTTGTGCGGTGTTAATCTACGTAATTACTTGGCCTGGACACACTGACTTGACTTACGGGATTCTTCTGGGGCAATGGGTTACTTAGCGCTTATCAGAATGAGCGTAGAAAACATTTTCTCCCAAAGAAAACAGCTTTTTAATACCTGTGACTTAAAGTTTCTTCAGGTTCTAAGGCCACCCTGATCTAGAGCATCCCTTTAGTCATACAACAAACACTTGAATCTCTCCAGTGACTTATGTCTAGCACAGTGACCTTCTGGATAGAAGCACTGAAATCACCAAGAGATCTGATTTTTAAAGGAATGGTAAGAGAAGTGCTTGCTAGCTGAAAAGGACCATGTCGTGGCCCATTCAAGTACAAAAACCACTAAGTAGGTTAAGATTTTACTGTGGGCTCATAAAGTATCCCAAAGGACTAGAGCCATAAATTAAATATGTTAGAGCTTTCAGCCTCTGGATTTATCTGGTCAAGTTTACATGTAACATCAAATCCATTATTTTTTTTTTCTACTTAATACTTGGCCTTGCCAAGCTCTTTTCTCCTTCTCCACCCACCCCTGAAAGCCGGCATTTTTACAAAACCACACAAGATTTTAGCAGCAGATTCTGCTTCTCCCCAAAGTCAAAATGAAAGTGTTATGGAACAGCTGGGCACCCCCACCCACTCTGTTCTCTCCAGGGCATTTCCTTCATCCATGCTGCATGAGCCAACATCACGTTAATTCATCATGGGTGACTTGACTCATGGTTGTGACTTTTTGTTTTTATTTTTTTACTTTAAATTATTCCTCACTTCCTTTGCAAAACCCTCAGGGCTTCATAGTACCACACACCTTTTCCCCTCTCTATGCCAAAAACAAAAGCCTCTGCTACTACAGGCGCAGGGATTTGTATTTGCTTATCTGATTCGAAGTATATGTTGTCTTGAATCAGAAGACGTGTTCGCATTGTAGGTTCACTTTTCAAACTGCAGTGGGCTTGCATGCAGCTGGTTGATAGGCTGCATTCTATTCATGGCCTGCAAGACTGTGTAAACTCTATAAAGTTTTTTCATGTAGTTTTACTTTCCTAGAGAATTCATTATGTCCCTACTACAAAAAAATCCATAATGTCCCTACAAAATTGGCATTGATCTTTTGCAAAAGAGCTCCTCTGGGTTTACTCTTTTGGTGCTCTGAGATGATAGTTATGGGTACCATTAATGCAGTGCCTGCTATGTGCCAGGCTAGGCCCAGATGCAATGCTCTGCCTAGAGTATCTCATTTAATTACTATAACAATCCTGTAGTGGAATTACTCAGCTGCTTAAATTATATTATTATTGATGCTGCTGCTTTGAATGTATAAAAACTGTTAATGAGCATTGAAAAAAGTTGTAATATAAATTATAATTTATTTTATTAGTGCTGGTGGGCTCTACTGTTCTCCACTGCAGGTCTGTGCTTTGAAGGTATGGTCCTTCCTTCTCCTCATCTTAGTATTCTTAAAGACAGTCCCAGGAGAGGAACCACTGAGTTAAAGGAAATGCACATTCTGTATGAGAATAACTACTAACTATGACCCCCCAAAGGGTGGTACCAATTTTTCCACCCTTCTCAAAAAAAAAAAAAAATTAAGCATTTAAAAGTTTTAAGGAAGCTATTGTCATCAAATATTTTAGAGAGTAATCTAAGGCTTAAAAAGTATCATTAATTGATGCAAGAATTAAATTTTCTTGGGAACATAGCCAAGGTTTAACCTTATATCAGTTTGAATTCAAGTCAGTTTAAATCACAATTCAGCTGACCAAGTGCTCCTTCTGAAAATCCCCTTTCATTCCATTAATTTAGATGCTAGAACTTGAATTCTTTATGTGTGAATTATTTAGTATTTAAATTGAATTATCTTACTTTATTCTCTCTCTCAAAAAAAAAAACCCACTGGGCAGGTGCAGTATTATCTCCATTGTACAGATTGGGAAATTGAGCCCAGAGAGATTCTTTAATATGTCTATTAAAACATAGATGATATGTAAAAACTGGGCTCAGACAATCCAGTTTCTGAGCCTCCAGTATGCACTGAGGAGAAAAATAGATCTACAGAAGGTCCCACCGTGTTGATGTCAGACACACCTAATTTAGTGGAAATTAGTCCAGTGCAAACACCAAGAAGCCCAATGTGGACATCTGTGCATGTACAGATGCACCTTGCATGGCTCACATCAGGGCAGAACAGCTAAAAAGCAGCTGCTTATGACAAATAGGGCACAGATTGGAGAGAAAGGGTCAGGATGCGGGTGTCTGTGACCGTGGCTGGTTTCTTTGATACTGGTAGCCGCATAAAAGTGAATCATTGTTCAGAGAAGGAATTGAACCAAGCCATGGGAATGATGCTTCCCTTACCAATATTTCCTAGCCTTTTGATTTTAGGAAGTCACTTAATGTTACTGTGCCTTGGTTTCCCCATCTGTAAAAGGAAGCTGAAGCCAGTCCATGCTTATAAAAGTGTGATCATTGCCCAGGTTCATCCTCAAAAAGCACTTAAGATGTTTTCTGGCATGCTATAGACATCTCATACATTTTAATCACTGTTAATGTAACATGCATTTCACCAAAAATGACTAAGTAACTGCTTTCTAGGCAACATAGTCAAAATTGAACACAGTATAAAGGTTTTGTGACACTGATCCAGCCCTTCCAATCCAGTGTTTGACCTTATCCTTTGTCATACCTATGATTCTGTTCTTTGCAACCCGGTATCTCCAAGCTCTGGGGAAGGTCAACCTTCCTAACTGTTATTCACCCATTAGGAGAAGATCAAGGATTTCATTTCCAGAGATGCCTGACCGACGTCTCCTACTGCTGTTTGTCCTGCTAACAGTGTGGGTTGGCACTGCCTCTGTTTTCCAGTTATGACCCTGTGTGACATTCTCTTATTTCCCTGTCTTCCCTTCTGTGATTCCTTTTGAAATTGTCCGATGTGTCATCTCTAACTGCATCAGTTTCCCTGGCACAGTACTAGGCAGACGGCATCTACTCAGAATACAAATGTGAAGTGGATATCATAATCTTGAAATGCATTAAAATAAAAACCTTAGTGCTCACCTTAGGTATTCTGCAGCATGTGTTTATGGAGAATCTCATTATTTCAGAAGAATTTATAATATTGGAAAAATCAGAAAAACCACAAAATGCACACAGCTGCCCACTGAGTTGGAATTAACTTTCTCAGGTGCCTTTCTTCATAATGATTCTCAATTGTCCTAAAAACTGGAATTTACAACAGTGGTACAAACAGGAAAACAGTAACCTTGATTTTTCCTTCTGTTTATCATCTGTCATATGGCTTTTGACTCCTACTTTGCCCAATTCAAGTAAATCTCATAGCAACCAGTTTCTACTTTTCCTTTTCTGCCACCATCCATGATTGCTCTCCCATAACCTCACTGAATTTTGCACACTTTCTCTTATTCTCCTCTGTATGTTTTTCTTATATTCCTTGTATATATTGTGTTAAGAAAGAAAACAGAAACAAATTTTAAAAACACTTAAAAAAATGTTTTTCAACTCTCCCAGGTAAGGCTGACATCCTTGTTCTGTGACAGGAGCACACCTGCACTGTCACTGTGGCCAGTGTGTTGTCTGTCATCACTGTGGATTTTCCAGTGTTTTCCAGACAGTGAACTCCTGCTGCCTTCTTTTCCAGGGCATCCCTAGAACCAAGAACCGTGATATCCAGAAGGTTCTTGATGTACACAAAGAAATTAGTGGTTGGACAAGCAAGTCCATTCCAATTCCAGGTATTGTCATCCTGATCTCCAGAAAAAGAAAAAGAAAAAAAAAAGCTGACAATACTCAGTCCTCTTCTTTGCCGAGCTAGGTGGAAAATCAGCCTTGTATTAAGGTTGGATTAAAGTGAAAAGAGCTGATAAGAGAGAACTCAAAGTCAGGAGAAGGATGGAAACACATCAGTCTGATAAAGCGACTTGGCCAGTTGGCTAGATAAAACTTGGCGATGGGGAAAGATGAATCCCTGCTATTAAACATCCCGTTCAACCAGGAGAGCAAAGGGTCTCAAGCTGAAGTTTATTGCTTCAGTTTCTAACCTTTCATAAGTGCTTACTTGGCAGCTCTATCGAGAATGGTATTAGATTCTGGAAGCATCTTAAAGGAGCACTGCCCAACCTTCCTCTTCCCTTTTTTCATTTAGGCCATAAAATATATTAGTTTTGTGCATTACTGCTATGGGAGGAAAAAATCACATGTTAGTTTCCAAATGAAGTGACATTTAGCAAAGTGTACATTTAAAATATTTTTCAGGCCTGGCTTTTAAAGAGTGCACAGCAAGGGTCTTTCCTCATTGCAGGCAAAATAGAGTTATAGGTACCTTTTTCTCTTTAAACTTCATCATGGTTATGGAAAAATGTTCAGAGGGACTCATTCGATCTTGCAATAGCTTTGTGAGTCCTCAGAGGATTGTTGCATCTCATTTGGGATGTTTTGTGATGAGCGTATTTACAATTGACACTCAGCCCCATGATGGATGGGTTTCAATCATCTTCAGAACTGGCTTTCAGGGTGGTGAGAGGAAATCATACATTTGCACTTGATGTCCCCTGCTGAAGGAAGGAGAGATCATTGGCAACCTGGCACAGAAGATGTACATATCACTGAGTTAACTCTTATTGTGGCCAGGAACTCCCATTTCCAACCCAAAAGGGAAGGGAATATGTAGATACTTACAGCTGTAGGCAGTGTGGTGGTGGTGACATCCAATTCCCTAATAATTTATGGAAGCATAAAAAAGTATGGCCCCATGAGAGAAACAAGACATTGTCACTATAACACAGACCAAACAATAAGAGATGCTCTGCAGAAATAATTGAATTAAGTATGACCACTCTGGAGATTACTTGGAATGTTTTTTATCACCCCCAGATCTCACTTTCCTTGGTCTTCATTGGAAGAGCCACAAAGCTATTTATTTAACCATTCAGCAACTGCTGAAATCTGTATTCCATGTTCTATGTAGTCAGAATGTTGGAATATGACTTCCCCTCTCATTGCATAAATGCTATCATCTTGCTTCTGTGCATCTGACTAACTCTTGGGATTTTTAAGGCCAACATTAAAAATATTAATCTCATTGGGACATGTTATTTTTTAATTAAAGGAAATGAAAGCCATAACCAGTACCACAACATCTTAGGAAGCACCTGTGTTTTGGTGAGGCCATGGTGCTGAAAGGTTCTCTGATTGGGAAAGCACAGCATGTCATAAAGGGTAATTTGAAAGCTGTAGGAGAGCTGGAGGAAGAATGAATGGCCATCACTATAATGGCAACACTCATTTAGTTTTATGTTTTACATTTAGATATGTGGTCCATTTTGAGTTAATTTTCATAGCAAGTGTGAGGTTTAGGTCAAAACGTGTGTGTGTGTGTGTGTGTGTGTGTGTGTGCGCACATTCAATTAGCCTAAAACCTTTTGTCTGAGCATATCACTGTGTGTTTTTTAAGGCTGTTGCTGTAAGGGGTGTGATAAAGATCTTCTTAAGTTCTACAGTGAATCAGTGTTTTATCACATGAGTGCAATGTACAGATCTTAGCACCCACATTAGCTAGGTCATGCTATGACTATCCTCAGTGTTTAATATATCACAATATCAAGTCAGATATTTTAGATATAGACGACTTTAATTCGATCATTTTATTTCAGTAAACATGGGGAAACAACTTGTTTACCTTGCATGTCTCTAACTTCTGTTTTGTGTGTATCTGGTATACATACAAGAAGAAGCTCATCAGTCAAGTTTGGTTTTTAAAATTTAACTCATGAGTATTTTAACGAGTTCAGGAGGAATCCGCTTGTCTTGTGCACTTATATTTATACATATATTTACCATTTCCACTCATCTTCCTTAGTCCATAGTTTTCCAAGTTTCTTTCAGACATTTTTCCTCTTGTCTGGAAAATTTTCTGTAGCAATTATTTGTAAGCTGGTCTGCTGGCAATGAAGTTTGTTAGTTATCTTCACATTTCACCTTTGCTTGCTTTCTTTTGCTTTTCTTTCCCCACCTGAGTGTTCGAGATGGAGCCCAGAGCCTTGTGTCCACCATGCCGGCCTTCCACCACTTAGCTATGTACCCAACCGTGGCGTCCCTTTATATAGTTTCACTGAGCTTAAATTCTAGATTGGTCGTTCTTATCCAAGGAATTAAAAATTATATGGTGCTTTCTTCTGGATTCCTCATTTTTGTTTTGTTTGTCTTAAACAAGAAGTTCACAATTACTGAGGTCTTGTTCCCTTTTAAGTACCCATCATATTTTCTGGCTGCCTTTTAGTTTTTGTTTAAGGTTCCAGCAGCTAGTTCATAATATACCTGGATGTAGATTTTTTTGAGCTTAACTCTGTAGGGTTTCATACCTTCTTGGCCTTGTGGCTTTATATCTTTTTCCAAATGTGTTGGGAGGAGGGTCAGTTGTCAGTTCTTCAGTGAACTGTCATCCTTATGTTCCAGAATTCCATTGATATGAGTGCCATGAGTTCTGTAGGCACTGGAGTTTTTCTCTTTTATCACCCTCTTCTCCCCAATTTTAAATCTCTGTTGTTCAATTTGGATACTTTTCATTAATATGTACTTTTGCTCAATGATTTTGTTTTACTTTATCCATACTACAATCAAACACATTCAATAGCTTTTTTTTAAATAGGTGATTGTATTTTACAGTTCTAAAAGTTGAACTTGCTTCTTTTTCATATGTCCTGCTTCTTTGCTAGCACTGCCCGTGTTATTGGCGATGTGCTTTTCCTCACTTTTGGGGGCATTTTTATAATAGTTGCTTTAACGTCTTTATTAGATCATTGCAATACCTGTGACATCTTGGTGTTCCTGTCTGTGAATATCCTCTTCTCTGTGGGTTCAGATGTTCTGCGTCTTTGCAGGCCGAGTGGCTTGGGCTTGTGTGCTGGGCATATTAGGTGTTCTGCGACTCTGTGTGTTGTTTGAATTCCGTGGAATTTGCTGATGTGTCTGTTGGAGTCACCAATCAGTCCTTCTGAGTTCAGGCTGAAATGTCTCACCTCTCTACTACAGAGTTTGGTTACAATGTCAGTTCTGGTGGCAAAGCCTGTGCAGTCAGGGTTAAATGTGTCTTGCATGTCCAACACACTGAGCAGTTGTCTGTCCTTTCATTTAGTTCTCAAAGTATGTTAATTACTTTCTCATTGCTGAGACATAATATTCGACACTACCCACAGATTAAAAGAGGAGACAATCATTTGACTCACAGTTTGTGGATGTTCCTGTCCTTAGAGGGCTGGCTCCAAGGGAAGCATGGCAGAGGAGGTTTGCTTCTGGCACAGGAGGAGGAAGAGAGACATAGGCTTCCAGGGCCACGCCCCCAGTGACCCACCTCCTCCAACTGTGCTTCACCTCCCACATCACATTTAGCTATAAACTCATCAGAAAACTAATCCAGAAATGAGTATCATGCCCTCAAGATCCAGTCACCTTCCCAAAGCCACACCCATGAGAGCAGGAAGCTTTGGGTGACATCTAGATATCAATCATAACAGAGTATATGGAATATTTTTAATGTCAGATACACAGATGCAGCACAGAAGTGAGTAATAGTATTCTTTTTTATTTTATGGAAAAAAGGTAAAATAAAATTTCAGAGCAAAATAATAGAATAACAGTAGTTAATACATTACGTGTTATCATCTTTAAAGTAGTTGCTTAGGGTACAAGAAATGGGCATAAAAATTCCTCCAATTGATATTAGCACAAACCTTTGTTTTTTTTTTATTTTAAAAATAGTAAAATACAACAAAACAAGACAGAACAAAGCCAGTCAAGAAAATGCAGTGGAATTGGTACAGAACTTCCGAGCAGTATACAGGCATAACAATAATAGTTACCTTAGCATATCTCGTTATCCTCACAATAGTTGTCTATTCAATCATGTATAGCAAAATCAAACCAAAAACAGGACACTATAAAACCAATCAAAACAGTATATTTAATAGAGCAAAACAATTAATCAGAACTAAGCAAAACAGTGAAAACAATATTGGCCTTCAAAGAGAAGATAGAAGGAAATCCCCCATATTTGCTATATTGCATATAGTCATCCTCCCAAGAGATGCTCAGACCTCTGGCCACAGGTCAGCATAATCAACCAAACAATGTAAGCATTTTAGTTGCTTTATGTACCTTAGTTGCTGTCAACTCTGGCTGACCTTAGAACCATTCAGTTGCTCATGCAGCTTACCAGGAAGGATGACTCATTGCTTTCTGGGTCGGTCCCCCAAGTTCCAGCATGACTGATTCTCAGCTGACTTGTTTTCTCCCCGGTGCGTCAGTGGCTCATGCTACTTACCAAGAAGGATGGCTTTTTGCTTTCTAGGTTGGTCCCCCAAGTTCCAGCATGCCTGATTCTCAGGAGATGCTGACCTGTTCTCTCCCTGGCCAAACCTTCCTTTTTAATGAACTAAGGGACACTAACAGTGTAACTGGCTTGCATTTTTTCCCCTTTTCCCTACTGTTCTTTCTCCTTTTACCCATCCTAGTTCCTTTTTCCATTAGAACAATTTCTTCCCATTTCACAACATCTATTGTACATTATAAGGCCTTATTTACTCTTTCAGTTTCTTACACCAGGGAAACAATATAATGTTTACACATGTGAGTCTGATTTATGTCACTTACAAGTATGGTCTCCAGTTGCATCCATTTACCTATAAAAGTCTCAAACTTATCCTCCTTTATGGCTGGGAAGTACTCCATTGTATAAAAGTATACCTGAGTTGTTTGTAAGATTTAGCTGTTACAAATTGTGCTGCTATAAACAAGGATGCACATATATGCATTTTATTTTGATATTTTTAGTTCTTCTGTGAAGATACCACCAGAGGGGATAGGTAGATGGAATGAAACCTCCAATGCTAGTTTTTTGAGGAATCTCCACACTGATTTTCACAGTGGTTATACCAGTCTACATTGCCAACAGTGAAGTATAGTTCCTTTCCCCACACAGTAGCTGCAGTGTTTGTTATTGGTTAATTTCTTGATGATAGTCATTCTTTCCAGTGTGAGATGGAATCTCAATGTTATTTTAAGTTGCATCTCTTGAATGACCAGTGATATTGAACATTTTTTCATATATTTGTTTGCCATTTGTATTTCTTCATCTGAGAAGTATGTGTTAATCTCAGATGACATTTTTGAATGGGTCTTTGAATTTTTGGGCGGTCTGAATTTTTCAATTCTTTATATGTTCTAGGTGAAGGACATTTGTCTGAAGGAAAATTGGATTAAATTTTTCCCACTCTGTGTGTTTTGTTTTCACTTGGTTGGTGATTTCTTCTGTTGTCCAAAAGCTTTTTAATAAGATCAGATCCCAGCTATTGACTCTTGGAAGTATTTCTTGTGCTGTCTCGGTTTTGTTCATGAACCACATCTATGTCATCAGGATTTCTACCTACTTTCTCTTTCAGTAGATTTAGTGTTTCTATTTTAATATTTAGATCTTTGATTCATTTGACTTTTAGTGCATAGTGATAGATATGAGTCTAGTTTTAGTCTTCAGCATGTAGAGAGCCTGTTTTCCCAGCACCATTTATTAAAGAGGCTATCCTTCTTCCCGTGAACATGTTTGGCCCCTTTATCAAAGTTAAGATGATTGAGTATGTTTGTAGTGTGTCTACATCTTCTAATCTTTTCCACTGGTTCAAGTGTTCTTAAAAAATCCTTTGAATGGTGGTTTCCCCAAATTTGTTACTCCCCAGGATCCTCAGGGTAATTTTTGTATCCTAGAACTCCTGTTTTGTTCTCCACCAGAAAATAAATTCCACCCGGACCCTAGTCCCTGTTCATGGGCTTTCATCTGGGGCCCAGTTTCTGAGATCTTGGAGGATGGTTTCCTTTTGGCAAAGGTATCCACTTTGGCCACGGTTACTTAAGCCACTGATGCCATAGTCTGAGATTTCCTGGAGGGTACAGCAGCAGAGGCGGGAAAGAGGGAGGGTGGGGTACTTCCTCCACTTTGTAAGTGTTAGGATTCTTCTCTTCCTTCTCAAGACAGAATCAGAGAGCTAGTCCTAGGATCCTGTCTCTGTGTGGTGACACTGCTAGACACTGGGCTGCTTTGAATCCGTGTCTGCAGACACTGGTGTGTGTGTGTGTACACGTGCGCGTGCATGTGTGTGTGTGTGTTGGGGGACTACTCTCCATTCCACCCATTCTACCCAGATTATAAAGTTACGTTCATCACACAGACCCAGTGAGGGATATTCACTCCATCTTAGTCAGAGTAAGACCTTACTATCTGCTTTATTTTTGTGATAAAATATACATTTAAAATTTAGCATTTTAATGATCTTAAAGTGCACACTTTGGCTTTATGTACACTCACAGTCTTGCACAACTATTACCATCCACTTTGAAAGACACCCACAATCAACCAATACACATTCTTCACTCACTCCTGTTTGTCCTCCCTCAGTCTCCGGTAGACACTAATCTGGTCTCTCTGTCTTCCAAGATTTGATCGCTTCATGTTTTAACAGCTTCTGGAGGTATAATTTATGTAACATAAAGTTACCTATTTCAAATAAAATTCAATGTGAATTTTTATGTGTGTTTATGCAATTGTACCCATTTTCTTTTAATAGTTTTGCATATGCCTTCCCTGTGCTTTTCACTTTGTTTTATTATATCTTTCTTCAATTTCTTTAGTGATCTAACAAAAAAGGAACTACAAAATCTGTGTGCTGTTGTGATTCCTTTTCTTAAAAAGCTATAGTATGTTTTTGAACACTTACCATGTTTTTTTAAAAGCATGAATTTAAGTGCTTGTGCTATCCCATAATGTATCTGTGATCTATTTTTAGTTTTCTAATTATATATTAGTTTAATGTTTACATTTTTCATTCCTAAATAATGCTGTGTTTAATTACTATGAATATAACCACTTGCATATGTCTCTGCTTATTGCTTTAAGAGCTGTACTTAGAGGTTATTTTTCTAGGTTAAAGGGCATAGAAAACTCATATATAGGTTTTGAGTTCTGGTGCATCCTAAAGATTCTTATTTTTGTTTTTGCTTTAGAAAATGTAGAAAGAAGCTTTCAATACAAAATGTGTAAAATATACATCAAAAGTTGGTTTCTAAACCTTCTTATCCTTTAGTAAAAGTTTCAAAAACTTACAGAACACTGTTGTGGGCTGAGAGTTAAAAGTTTTTGCATTGGTTAAAAAAAAACCCTAGAAAAAAAATAAATTGAAAATGCAGATCTAAATTTCTTTGCAGTCATGTGCATTGCAGGTAGAATCCACCAATCCCCATATATGTGGTAACCATATATCACTTGCTTTGGAAACTTCACTTTTCAACCATATCCTTTGTACAATCATGTAATGTTTTCCTTTCCATCCCTCTTAACTTGCATTTTTTCCCTGCTTGACTAATAAACTATATGCCACACTAATGAAGCATCCTTGAATATTTAGTAGAGCATGTTGGTAAGACAAAGATAGTTGGCATATGTTTTCTTAATTTCTCTCTGTCTCTGTCTTTGTCTCTGTCTCTCTCAGCTATGGCAGATGTCACCAACAGATGAGGAATTATTTTTCTCATACAAGCATTGCTTTCAGAGTCTTTCTTAACATGCTGCTGTGGGCAGTTACTACCATCCTATTAGAGCAGGACCCTACCAAGACATGTAGTTGACATTACTGGTCAATAACACTAGAGAGGACATGGTGGTGTTGTCATTGCCTAATCACAAGCAAGTCAGTTATTAAGGTTGTCTATAGCTGCCAGCCAGGGCAAGACAGGTAGTCACACCAAAAGGGGAGCCCTCGCCCTGAAAAGACTTGGTTTCCCACATTCTCTTCTGTACAGCTCTCCACCTCCAACATTAAGTCTCCCATTCACCCTGATCCAAATGAAGCTTGGACTTCATAAACCTAAGAAATTTTAATTACATAATTAATTAACTCTGGATTTTCTTTGAACTGATGACAAGTAACTCTCTATTTTCTTTCATGCTCTTTTCATGCAGAACTTGCTGACTTTCCCTGTTTTTTTTTTTCTTTTCTTTTCTTTTTAGGTTTCAAGGCAACAGATGAATTGTGAAAGAGAGCAGCTAAGGGTAGGTGCTTCTGCTTGTAAAATGCTTCCTAGTTCTCATTTCTGTGTGATAAGCAAAAATTTCCTTGTCTCTCCCAGGACACAGGTTCTAAATAACAGGCTTCATCTTAAGACTGGTAGAGTTGAAAATATTTATCCCAGCTAATTTAGTATTGATTGAGCGGGTAAATACAGTATATCTTCTTTTGAAGCGTCATTATAGTAGATATGGATTTTTTGATTTAGATTCAGCAATAAATACTTCTCTTCTGGAGTTTGTTTGATATCACTGTACTTTTTATGTGTATAACATGAAGTCTAAATAATAAAAAAGGTCAAAAGGATGCCCTGCTGCCTCCATAATGTGAATACCATCCTGTTTGCTGTGTTACTAACATGCACTTTTGCTGTGGATTGGGGTGAATGAACAACTCATATGTCAAGGGTATTTTCTACAAGAATTCAAATCATCCATGAACCTTTTGATTTTACTGTCATTTGTGTACATGTGTGGGGAAAGAGCCATTTCATTCTAAAGTGTGTTGGATGTAACAAGGTGTTCCCTAGGTGGGGAGAAACAGTTTGCTTATAAGTGGAGTTGGTTGCATTGTTTTACATTTCATGGCTTCTCAGTTGGGCATGATTCTGGCATGAGCATTTTAAGAAATATCAGAATTCCTCAACACTTTGCCCTCTCAGCATTTGTTTATTTAAAACACATTTATGTTTTAGACAGGAAGGGTTTACGTTCATGATCAGTCCTGAATGTCACTGATGCAGTTTTGCAATTTTTACCGATAATGTGACTTACATTCATGTTTTCTGGCTGTTATGAAAGTGAAAAAAATCTGCTGTTTTTAAACTCTCAGCAGTGAGGTGGGACCACTGGTCTCCAACATACCTCATAAGAATAAATGATTACATGGGTCTAATGCCTTTATATGCTGCTTTGTTACATTTCAAAGCATCCGCTTAGCAGCAGTCTCAAGATGGCAATGGTTTGTGGGGTTCTATTTTGCAGTTGTTATTGACATCAAGTTTGTTAAGTCTTCATATAGAACAAACAACAGAATCCAGTTGCACAAAGCATAGATTGTGAATTGAGGTTTCTTTTCCTTTTATGCAAAAGTATTTTATGTGCTGGCCCAGCATGGCCCTCTTTATTAACCTTTCATCTCTATCCACTGCACTGCTAAACACCTGTGCTAACATCAGTTCTGATTCCTTCATGAAACAGCCTTCAAGATGTTTTAAGTTTTTCTGAGCCCTCTGATTGCTTTTCCCCTGCAGTCTGAATTACTGCTTCATCCTAGTAAATAATGTATTGCAACTTCAGATTTCTCTTCCTGTTTGGAGGGTGAAGATGGCCAGAACTAGGTCAGTGCTAGATAAAGAGAAATGTGTGCTTTTTGTCTCCATGAGTGCCTGATAAATTCCTGAAAATTAAGATAATATTGAAATCTCTGTTGCAAATGAACCTGGCCAATGAAGGATGAAGAAGTTGATGAGGTGGTTGTTTGTAGTTTGAAGGGTTATTTCTCATTCATGAGCACGTGGTCATAGGGTGTGGCCCAGCAAAAAAACGGAGCTTTCCTCTCTCTGCTGAATGAACTCAAGCAGTGGTTTGAGATAATGGATCGCTACTTTAGCCCTTGGTGTGGCTCTTGTAGCCACTCCCATCCCCCCAACAGCATCTCTAACATCGTGGGCCTGTGCTTTGTTATTACAATTGTAGTGGCTGTTTTTACATTTTAAGATAATTCCTGGATCAATAGGTAATGCATTTGTATTGATAAAACACATGTTTGTGTGGTTCAATTTAAATGGTACCAAAGAGAATGCAGTAAAGTTTTTTTCTTCTTATTTGGTTTATATGTACCTATGTCCCTCTGGAAGATCCTACTGTCATTTTTCATTGCAGGAAGCTTATCTCTGATAGCTCTGTCTTCTTAATAGATATTTTCTTCCTTCTCTTCCTTTTCTGTTCCCTGCCTCTCTATCTTCCTTTCTTACATCTCTCCTTTTTCTGCTGTACACATTCATCCCTTCTACCATCTCAAAAGAAAACTCTTTAAGGCACTTTTATTTAATTGGTGGGAGGCGCTTTATTATTTTTTTGGGGGGCGGGTCTCTACAAGAAATCTGAAACTGAACTGCTAATTCTCAGGCATTTCAATGAAATGCACTTTCCCTAATCTCTTTTTTGCCTTAGAAGGATGGAAGTAAAATGATATCTATTTAGATACCAGTGTCACTTAAGGATGTCTTTCAGTCACACTTAAAATATGTTTTAAATGCAGCAATTGAATGTGTTTCAATGTTTGCTGCACAGGATGAGTGAAAGTTGCTGTGGTCTTGTTGCTGTGCTTAAACTCCTTCATTAGGACATCCAGGTACCTTGTTAGAATTTACTGATCCAACTGAGGATTTGTGATACACATGCCCTTGTCTGGGCTCCTGGATTGAGCAGATAATGCAGAGAGATGAAGTTGCCCATTTCCTTTTGTGCACATGGCTACCATGTGGGGATTACCATATCTACAACCTGTTCATTCCAGTCTCCTTTATTTTTTTTTCACATAACATATTGACATTTTGAAAATGGGTTCTGTACAAAATTAAAAGATACAGGAAAAATTCCATGCTTAATAAATTTCAGAAAATGCAAAGTTGAAGAATTTAAAGAAATTGTAATTGGCAAATTTCCCAGATGTTTAATGTGTGATGGTGAAGTACAGAGAGATGAATATAATGCAACCTTTTTCAAACTCACTTGGTCATGGAACATTGTTGGCTGCAGAAGGTACTATGAAAAAGACTTGAAAATTGTAAGTTCTGTTAGGATTCTACTGTCTGAAAGTTACAGAAAAGCAGACTAGCAGGTATTTAAATGATAAAAGCATGTACTCATCTCCCAGTTCAAGGGAAAATTCTGTGGTTTTTGATATCAGGGCATCAGTTTGAAATGTGTGTACTTCTCTCGGCCGTTCCTTCTTCCAAGAGGGCTGCCTCTCTCCCAGTACCACTTCCTCATGTGACCCCAGTTTCATCAGAAGGAAAAGGGTAGATAAGCTTTCTATTTATGAATCTTGAATTTTATTGAAAGAAAACTCATTCTCAGAAGGCTTTCTGCAGAATTCTCTTACATCTCATTGGCCTGTGTCTACATCAATTACTGGCAAAAGGCTTTAGGATTTCAATGATTGGCTATACCGGTCAGAATTCATCCCTGAAGACAGAACATTGTCACCAAAACAAAACCACAATTTCCTTAAAGAGAAAGAAAAAGGATGGGTTTGGTGTATATCCCCAATACAATGCCACAGAAGGAACTCAAATGAGTTCTGTATGTGATTCATGATCCTGGTTTCCAACAAGTTTCACTACACCCTATCACCTCACATATGTGGCTGTGGGTATAACATGCATATAAATCCTTGGCAAATTTCTGACTGCATTGTACAATTCCACATCCACCTAGCTATGCCAACTTCATATCTCATCTGTCACACCCCCCAACTCCAATCTACTCTTCTAATCATCTTGACTTGATATTTGTAATTTGCTCTGTTTTTTGGAACTGTCCTGAATGCAACCTTTGTTTTTCCCTCAGCATTCATTAGCTATAAGCAGCAGTTGTAAGACCCTCACCTTTGCATCCATTTGACCCAAGAGACCATACCATGAGCTTCCTAGCCCTGAACCCTTCCCAGAGAAGAGTCTCAGAAGAGTTTATTTCTAACTATTTGAAGAAATTATTGGTTGTTCTGCATATTGCTAGTGAGAAAACTTCACAACAGAAAACATGTTCATTCTCCCTTCCACAGTTTCTCTATCTACTCATAGCATGGACCAAATCACCTTCCAAGCTTACATTTCGAATTCTTCCCTGTATTCTTTATAGAGAGATGGTCAATCAGAGCTCACCATGGACTCCATAAATTAAGTACTCCTGGTTATTGGCGGCATTTATCAGCCTGCCATGAGATCACTGCTAATCACTACCAACTAGTCATACTAATAAAAGTTGTCTAGTTGTCATAACTCCGCTATCAAAATCTGCCTTCTTGGCAGCTGGAACCTTCAGACAAATAAACAATTACAAGAGAAATTAAGTGACCTTAGAGTCCCTGATTGGAAAGATTGTATGGACATAAGGTGAGGGATTCAAATGCCTACTTTTTATAACATCTGTTAAATATTTTGCTACAAAGGAATATTTGATTCTATCAACATTGGATTTTGTTTTGGACCTAGTTGGCAAATTGGTTAGAACATTATTGGACAGGCAAAGGCATGAGTCCCAGATTAGTTAAAACCTGTTCCATGGGTCCAAATCTTGATGAGCAGTATAATGAACTCATGCCCTAGGAGCTGGTATAGGATGCTGAGGCAGGATACTTCCAAATCTCAGTTCTAAATGCTCCCTAGCTATTATAGCTTCAGTTTTCTTGAGTGCAAAATGGGGATTCTTTATTCCTAGGATTGTTAACTGGATAAAATGATTTTTGTGAAATACTTAAAAGAGTTGTGTAGCTCATACTCAACAAAACTTTCTGTCAGTACCTGGGATTGAACTCACTACCTTGGGCTCCACTAGGTAGGCACTTTGTCACCGAGCTAAATCTCAGGCCTGTAGCTCATATTCTTGATAATATGTTCCATCCCCATTAGTTTGCTCACTCTTCTTCTTTCTATATATACCAGGCCAAGGAATAGAGACAGACAGGATGTGTGGACACAGTGTGACTTCCTACTTTAGAAGACAACTAAAGGGAGAGGTATTTAGTTAATGACTCAGAGTTAGACTGAGAAGAAATCTGTTTGAATTATGGTTGTTTGAATGTGAATGGTGGACAGGCAGTGAGATGTCCCAAAAACCAGAAATTGAAACTGGGAAGCTATCAGAAGTTGCATAGCTCTCTTTTCTCATCTCTTGTGTTTGTCTTTCTTTGGGGATTCATTCAGGACTGTTCTTTTGAGAAGGGTTCTCTCTATATTTGTATGCTGCTAACATCTTTCATGCCTTATGGTTTTGTTTATACTCTATCACTTTTCATAGATGTAGGGAGTATCAATATATCTTGATTACAAATTTCTGGAAAAGGAGTCCTATTGGCCAGTTTTGTATCAGCTGCTCACCCTGGTACAACTAGAGCTGTCCAAGGAAGTGGTATAAATAGACTTATTTACCCGTAGCCATCTGTCAAAGGAAAGACCGTATTATTGGGGAATTGGAGCCATTTCTAGCTCTGTACATGCTCCTAAACATGTTCATTGGACTCACTCCACATGGGATCAGAGCTGAGCAAGAGATCTTGGAAAATGTGTATGCTAAACCCAGCTTCTAATTCAGTGCTTCCCAGGGAGTAAGACACTTACTCTATGTGACACCCACAGGCTTTAGAAATGAACCCTATGTCTTTCAGAAAGGGTAAATCACTTAGAGAGAAAGTTATTCCCTTTTCAGTTCTTTCTCAATTCTTTTTTATGTCAATGAGCTTTAACAAGACTCTAACACTTTCTGAGGTTTCTTTCTAACAGGAGTGTATGCCTCAGGCTTACAGCCTGCAGCAGCCAGAGCGTCTATACAGACTTTTAAACATTGTTTGCGAAATATAGCAGTTGAGAAACAGGGGCCTGGAGCTAGGCCCACTGAGATAAAAATCTAAACTTCCCAATTTATTACCTTTTAGTCCTGGGCATGTTACTTAGACCTTCTGTACCTCCAATTCCTCATCTGTATAATGGAGATAATAATTGTACATACTTTAAGTTGTGTGCATGTTTGTATACACATGTACCTCTCTAGGTGTACATGTTCCTATATTAAAATAATTAATGCATATGAAATTCTTAGATACAATATATAGGAAAGTTTTTAATAATTTTTATATTTCAATGGCTTTATTCTCCATTAGCTTTCATTAATGAATACTAATAATAGTTTTCCATTTACAATGGTATTACAGAGTTTTCTTAGCAAATACATTTATTTAAATTAAAAACTTGAGTTCCTTTAAAGATAAATATTAACTACATAATGTTCCAGGTTGCCACAGTGATTGCAAAAATGGTGATATGTGAATGCAAATAACTGAAGTTTTAGTAGCATGGTAACCACGGTGCCAGCCTGTGAAAGATGTTGTACAGCAGATCTGTGTTATCAATATTTAATTTGCCAGTTAGAAGCAAGTTCTCATTTCTGCTAGATACAAAAGTGATGTGGATTGCAGAATGCAAATTGTTAATCATCATCTTGGCATACACCCACTGGCTTCATTGGGGCAACACAGTGCGTCATGTGGACTGCCTGGAATTAAGCTATCAGAACCAGAGAGGTGCCTTTTTCTGATTCTCAACATCTCTTCCTCTTTCAAAGTCCAAATATTCTTCAGTGGCTAGAAGCACAGCAAGGAAGGAATTGTAAGCCCCACTCAACCAATAACTGTGGGCAAACTCACGAATCTTAGATTCACTTGACAGTATTTTCAGGATGGCACATAATAGGAATGCCTGCTTTCATTCAGTTATTTAGTCAAGAAATATCTCTCAGCATGAACCATGGGAAGATCACTGTGCTAAAATAGTATAATAAGACATATAGAGTTCTAGTTCCCCTATACCTTGCCGAGTAGAGGAAAAGACACATTTGTCAACTTGCTATGGTGAAAAAGAAAGAAAAAGTCTCTGTGAAAAAAAACTAAAAATACCGGAATCAAGAATTTCTGAGGGAAAGGGCATCAGTGGGAGAAGTTAACTCCTTGCCTTCCACCTATCAGATTTACCAGATTAACATATACTAATCCAGTCCCTCTGTAAAAACCTATTGGTGGAAGGCCAAGACGTCCTATGAGAGGACTGCTTCGCACAAGTTTACCTTGCTCTTCACCGCTGTGGTGTCTGCTTGCCAAGAGTCAGTTGTATTTGTTCCCAGAGCTGCTTCTGCCAGCTGCACTTGTTATTGTAATTACATTATTTAGTGGAATATCATGTAAACTGATGAAAAATGAGCTCAGTAAGAAAAAGAGCTGTTTCTATGAAAACTAAGTAAAGTGCTTTGGAAACACACTCTGAAGGCAGGCCTCAAAAATTAGTTTAATTAGTTGTGGGCTAGAGGGCTGTAAAGTTTTAGGGGAAATAGAACCTTCAGAAATCTGAAAATGTTATAGGATCAGAACCTTCAGGTGTGTTTTTATGTTCTCATTCACTTTAAACACAATCAGAAGTGATAAGCTAGATAAAGGTTGGCAAATTTTTTTCTACAAAGGACCAT
The DNA here is from genome assembly GCA_004027455.1 of Hydrochoerus hydrochaeris. NCBI lineage: Eukaryota > Metazoa > Chordata > Mammalia > Rodentia > Hydrochaeridae > Hydrochoerus > Hydrochoerus hydrochaeris. Next base: position 99,129 of record PVLA01001855.1, read on the forward strand.
ATTATGACCGTATTAGTCTTGACAGGTCATAGGATGGCTATTGCAGTCGCTCAACACTGTGACTGTACCAAAGAAACAGCCACAGACAAAATAAAGGGTTGGAGTTTCTTGCAAAATCTCATTTGCAAGAACATACACTGGGCCGTAGCTGGCTAACCCCTAATAGATATTAAAATTGTTGAATTTTTATGGAAAGGTTTTTGAGACATTTCGATTTACAGAGACACTAGCCCCAACATGGGCCCTAGATTGTTACCAAAGATCAACAAATCAATGCACATTTATGTATTTCACACAAACATGAAAGGTTAAAGGTATTTCTGTATCACATTCAAAGTGATTCTTTCCTAGGTTTTTAATTAACTAGTTTCTCCATTTCCAAATGAGATGGCTTTTAAATCATAAACAACCATAAATGAGATAAGGACTTGAAACTGAAAATAAAATTATCTTTAATTTTATGTTCCAAGCCCGAAGATATCATAAACCCATCAGTCTCCAGGGTAAGAACTAAATTTATTCCAGATTATTTTGGTTCCATCTGCAAGCGATTTCTGGGACTCCTGAAGAAGGGTGATATTTTCTCACATAGGTATCCTATTGCCTGTCCTCAGGAAATTGCTGTTTAATAGCATTGGAATAAGTCTTTTCTTGAAACAAACCTCATGAGTTGCTCCTTTGGCTTTTTTCCCTCTTCTGAAAGTATGACTCCTTCTCTACATTAACATTCACAGGATCAGCCATTCTCAAATTTTAGTGATTAACATAGGGGACAGTAGAAATCCAGTTGAGTGTAGGACACAGGCCTGCAATCTCCATTGTCAATATCCCTCATTTCGCACAAGTCCACACAGGTTCATGGCACATGAGTGCACACAAGAAAGAAAGTTGTGAGTGTTTTCTTCTTTTAACTTTATCTAACTAATGGCCTAATCTTTGTTACTTTCTTTAAGCAAAGGCAATTTGTATTTCCAGAAGGTGCACAAACTCAGTCCACCAGATAATCTCCAAAAAACTGCCTCCCTTCTGAAATCAGATACTTACAAGGCCATTAAAAAGTTGTTGAAAGAATGCTGTTTTAACAAGACCATGCATTACACACACTTCTTTACCAATATTCTGGAAGCCCCTAATTTATCCTAGGACATTAATTGAAAAGTAAAAAGAAATGAATCAACAAATCAGCAATCTATGGATTTTAATTTCCCCCACTTCATTGTGACACATAGATAGAGAAATGTATGAGTGTTGACCTTCCTTCTTCTTTGATGCTAAATCTTGTAACTCACATATATATACCAATGAATCTGTCCCTCTTTGAGTCTTCCCAGGCATTTCAAACCTTTCTTCTGGAGAGTCTCCAACATGATCACATTTAGGACACTTGGTCTAATATTCATTCGTCCTGTCCCTGGCATTAATTTTAGCCATTATTCCCAGTCATCATACCCCTTTCCAGGGCAAATGTGTCCCATTTCTTGTTTTATCATTAAATCAATATCAAACAGCTTCAAGCAAACTGCTAATAATGTTGACATTTCAATTTGTCATAGCTGCTCTTCATTTCTATGACTGATGCCTCAGAAAAGACTTGTCTTTCTGTTCTGTGCTTTTGAGATCTAAATACCACTTCAACAGAAAAAGAAAAAAAAGAGATACTTGCAAGGGAAACACAATGGGGAAGGAAGCACATAAACAGGACACCTGTAGTTTTCTCTACTTGGGGCTAAGCAGAGGTAAGCATGTTTCAGTGGGGATGTGTGAAAGGGACACAACTTCCCCCTTCCTGTGGCCTGAAGGAAAATGGCAGGGAGGCAGCCAGGCCTCCTGCCCTCCTTTATAGGCAGAGATAAATCTTATTGAAGCTGAGGGTGTACATAGGTGACTAATGGCTATCGTGGACAAATGCATACTCAGCACAGCCAGCAAGCATTTCTACCCTAAGTGACCAGCACCCTACTCTACCTTTGGGGCTCATCCTTTTCCTTCACTTGGGCAATCTTGGAGAGGACATAAATGGAGACAGCCCTCCCCAACCAATGGATATATACATGCCTAAGGCTGGCCAGTTAGCTTCTCTCTCCTGAGACTTTGGATATTGTTGCAAGGTAGTAGGAAAGAAAAGATGTGATTAGAAAGCGGGAGTCAGGCATGGCGATGCAGGTCTGTAACCCAAGCACTCTGAGACCTAAAGCAGGAGGTTTAGGAGTATGAGTGTAGCCTAGGTAAAGTGCTTAGTTAGCAATCCCTTTCCCACACTAAAAATAAAAATTTTTAAAAAATGGGCTAGGGAAGTAACTCGGTGCAGAGGCCCTGGGTTCCCCCATAACACACACACACACACACACACACACACACACACACACGGGGGGGGAGGGAAAGAGGGGGAAAGAGAGAGAGGGAGAGAGAGAGAATGAGAATGAGGAAAGGAGAGGAGAGGAGGGGAGAGGAGAGGAGAGGAGAAAAGACAGCTGGAGTTGGCTTGTTTCAGTGGTGACGTCATGATAAGATTGACAGAGAGATAGTTGCAGTAGCTGGACCCGAGATCCATCCTGATCCCTCTCATTATATGTTTAAGTCTGATTATCCATCCTTCCAATCCCATGAGCCACCTCATATCCTTTGAGTGATCTCTTTTTCTGCTGAACTTAGTCAGAACTCATTCCTTTTTTCCTGTGATCAAAGAATCCCTACTGATACACTGGGGAAATATGTAAACTTGGAGAATTGCAGAGCCAAGAATCTGGTGAAAGGTTTGCTAAAAGCTGACTCTTCATCACATTCTCTAATACTCCCCTGATGCCTGGGTGGATTGCCACTGCCTACCAGTGTTGGCAGCCAAGGGAAGGGAACCATCCGTTTATGCCACACACTGGGTGAGGTGATTTGTCTGCATTTGTTCATTTCCGTCAGTAGACTGTGAGTTTTAGGAGCCAGGGAGGCCCAGGGAGAGAAAGCTGTGTTTCAAGGTCTTGGGAGCATTGTCGCAGAAGATATATGTGTCAGTCATGGGAAACCACCTGGAACCTACAGAAAATGGCAGGAAAATAGGAGGGCATTATATGCCATTCCAAGATAATGAAGAGTACTTTTAGAATATTTTTTGAAGTCCACCCTGAAAGTTTATAAAAACCACCACTTCCCTCAGCTCTTTATAGACTTGCTAAATAATATATACAGAAATGAGCTGAATATGGTGGTATATACCTATAATTTCAGCATGAGTGAGACTAAAGCAGAAAGACTGCCATAAATCCAAGCCCAGTTTGGGCTACATAGTCAGTTCAAGACCACTGTGAGGTACATAGCAACACCCTGTCTAAAAAAGACAAATGGATCCCAACGGATATCTTTTTCTAACTGATTTCTGAGGTTAAGAATACTAATCTTAAAACTTAGCTGATAAAACATTTTGAGGATTCTGAATCATCATGTTGTTATTAACTGCTGGGTCTCTTTGAAAGTCTTATGTTGAAGCTTTCACTCCCAGAACCCTAGAATGTGACTGTATTGGGAGGAGATTAAAATGAAAACATGATTGCAATAAAATGAAGGTTTGTTGGTGTGATGTGATCCAGTATGCCTGGTGTCTTTATAAGAAGACACAGATTAGAACACAGACTCATGCAGAGGAATGAACATAACCGTGTAGTGACCCAGGGAGAAGATAGCATCTACAGGCATGAAAAGCAGTCTCGGGAAAAATCAACAGCACTATCACCTTTATCTCAGACTTCTGGCCTCCAGAACTTTGAGAAAATAGATTTCTATTGTTTGTGTCACCTAATCTGTAATTTGTATCTTGGTCTAAGACACTACTAGTAAAATCAAACCAACCCTAACTTTGTAGTTGAGTTTGATGCACACAGTACCTTCCACTTCATTATGTGTGCTATACCGTATAGATCTTTTGCTATGCAATTTGAGGCTAACTATGCTATGTGTGCATATTTGTCTTTGTTTTCTAAAAAAGATAAGAAGTAAAAATCCTGAAGGGTAAAATGTCCATCCTTAGCTTTTCCTGTCTCATCTTGGCATCCAACAAATCCCATGGGCTTAGTGAGTCCTGGAATGACTGATGTGGAAGGAAGGAGCAAGTGTGCATGTGTGTGTGTGAGTCACAACCTTTTGTGGTTCCTTCTTTTATTTTATAGGCTCATGGGAGCCACTTCTGCATGAAGACTCACATACAACCTTATCTAATTAACAGATATGTATTTTTAATGAAAGTTTTTACTCTTACTGTTTCCATTGCAACTAAGCATTTTGGTTTTACCTGGGTGTCTTACAGCAGAGGCAGCAGTTGCCCATATTGTCCTTTAAGAAATGATCTGCCATAACCTAGTAGACTCACTTCGCCTACTCATCATGTCTAGAACACAACCTTGGCCCTGATGAGCTCCCCATGGCTCGCTCCCTTCGGAATCTGCCTCCAGCGCTCATTGTCTTCCTCAGGAATTTCCACGTGCTTCTTGAACATTCTTTTACAGCAAAACTGTCCTCTATCTGAGACCCTGACCTTTTCTTTAAAAAAAATTTGTAAAATATTTTAAGTCTAGAAAATTTCTATAAAAATTTTTAGACTTAAAATCTACTCTCTTAGCAGTTTTAAGACTGAAATACATTGTGATTAACTATAACCAGCATGGTGCATAACAGAGCCCTTAAACCAGGTTCTCAAATATCACTATAATCCCCCCATTTCCACCCCAGTAACCATCATTCTGCTTGCTACTTCTATAACTTCTGCATCTTTAGATTCCACTATAAGTGGGATCATGCAGTATTTTTCATTCTGTATATGGCCTTGGCCCTCATGTGGTTTTATCTTTCCCAATAGGTGTGTACAGCTCTGTATCCAGGGAATCACTGATATCTTTGATCTTTGGTCAGTAGAAGTGGCTTAGTTCACTCCAAGAGGAACAACATGCTTCCTAAACATTTAAAATACTTCTGAGTGCTTAATAAGTCTGACTTGAAAATCTTAAAGCCTATTCTTATTGGTTACAATCAACACGCTAACTATTATACATATTAATTCATGAGAAGATTCTCTTTAAACTGTGCCTATAGAGGAATAAAGAAAGAGTACTTTAAACACTTTTTTGCCAGTGGGACTAAATACCCTACTGAATACCCAGAGGTCAAAGGAGAAGAGATTTATCTTACGTCACAACCTCAAAGGTTTTAATCCATGATCAGCTGGTTCCAAGTCTCAATGGCAGGTTGGAAGAGTCTGGTGGAAGCAAGCTGCTCACATCATGGTGGCTACTAAGCAGAGAGTGAGAAGGCAGGAGTCTGGGAGGGAGATAGACCCTTTCAAGTCATGCCCCTTGTCCCCACCTTCTAGTCAGGCTCTGCTTCCTAACGGTCAATTGGCAATGAACGCCTGGTGGACTAATCCACTGATGAGTGCAGGAACCTCATGATCCAATCACTTTCCTATTGCTTGAGGAATTGGGGGGAGACCCCAAACTTTCACCCTAATAGAGATATTATTTCTAAGAATCTGATATAAAAGTACAGCTACAAATTTCTTCAGTGTCCATCTGTTGGACACTACAGACCCACTTTGGGGAAAGGAGCTGAAATGCTTAATCCCTCTTTGAGATGAATTTGTGAGAATGATCTGGTGTTTATTTCTTTGGAGTGTGGACTTGGCCCTAGAATTGTGTCCAAGGCTTTGCAGATTCCAGCTACAACAAACAGAAGATGTCTTACATGGTTTAAATATTTAAATACCAACCTATGGTTTGAGTATTTTCTGAGCAAAGTCTCCAAGTTAATTTCTTTGACAGCTACCTTCTCTATTCTGACTTATAAAGAGGGGAGTATTTTATTAAAAGTATAAAAACATAATGTCCAAAATTGTAGTTGCAATATCAGGAATCCAGGGGATCTATTTTAAGGTGAAATACCTCTTCCTGCCTCTAGTAAGCAACATGCCAAGAACAAAGAGCATCCATTTTATGTTAATAATAAGGTAAGCTGAGGCACAGAAAATCTATGCAGGACATAGCCTACATACTGCTCACATGTGAACCCTTTGCCTTCCACATCAGAGACAGGCCCTGCCAGCGAGTCACAGTGCTCCTTTGATCAAACCCAGGTGGTCTTCAAAGCTTAGGCTACAGCTCTTCTATGCAGCCAAAATGAAAAGTTTCACAGTTGTGACTAGTGTTGGAGAAAATTTGTATTCATTCCCTGTTGCTGTCTTAACAAATTATCAAAAGTGCCTTGGCTTGTAGAACCAAAGGTATGATATTACCGTTTTATAGGTTGGAATTCCAATATATGTCTCACTTGGCTATGATCAAGGTATTGGCAGGGCCTTCTTACTTCTGGAGGCTATAAAGGAGGAATTGCTTATTCTAGCTGTTAGCAGAATCTGTTTTCCTGCAGTGGTAGAGCTGAGATATGTTTCTTTACTGACTCTGAGCTGGGGGTCATTCCTAGCTTCTAGAAGTTGCCACCTTCCTTAAATCATGCCCTCTCTCTCATCTTCAAAGCCAGCCACATGGAATATGTCACCTTCATACTCTCATAGTTTGATTCTCTCCTACCTTTTCATGTGTGTTGCATCTTTGAGTGATACCTCTTCTGCTTTTGAGGGTTCCTGGGATTATACAGGGTTAATCCTGATAATACAAGATAATCTGCCTATTTTCATGTCACAAATGACAGTTCTGTCTACAAGATCCTATAGGGTTCCTGGGATTATACAGGGTTAATCCTGATAATACAAGATAATCTGCCTATTTTCATGTCACAAATGACAGTTCTGTCTACAAGATCCTACCAATAGGATCTTGTAGACAGAACTGTCATTTGTGAATTATGCATCAGTCCAACAGTAATCATGGATTCAAAATCCTGCCACAGTAGTCACATGCTATCCCCACTTAGATGAGTGAAGTCACATACAGTCATACTCTGAAGTCATTTTATTTGTGCTCTGATATAAGGCTCCTTCATTTCACATAAAATTTTCATAGTAGAATCCAGAGCATTCGGAACACCCATCACAATTTCCCAGGGTACTCTATGACCTAAAGCAGACCTGTATCTGTCTTTTGAACTTCTCTCTCAGTACTCATTGTTGTTGGTTCTTTCCATTTAAGGGGCAAGTGAAATATTGCTGCAATGTCTATCTTAATAGTAACTACCTTTTGGTACTGTTCTGTTGTCTCCTTGTTCTGCTGATTTCTATTCACAAAATATGTAATGAGAATATAAAAACTGCTATAGCAAGAAGTTTCTGTGTATGTTGTCTAAGTGTTGAGCAAAAGCACATGAACGAGTAAAATAATGAATGATCCTGTAGGCTGTTAGAAGGACCTGACCCAGATGTTTTGGAGTTCTGCCATTTTCTCTCATCAATCCCTTCTCCATGACAAGGACCACTTATTGAAAAACAAGCAAGAATATAATGGTCTTTACCACTGGAGCTGTGGTTGCACTCCTGTGCAGAGTCAGGCAGGAGAGCCAGGAATTCATACCAGTGGAAGAAGCACACAATGTAGAGGAGAGTTTGGAGGTCCATTCCCCCCACAGCTTATCATTTGTTTTGCGTGACAAATCTTAGGTGTTTTCTACTCCATCTTCCAGAGGGCTAGAGTAACTCGCATGCCAATTGCCCATCATGGGTGGTTTTTGGACTCTGCTCTAAATAGCTTTCTCATGCTCAGTGGTTTACTTTTTCATCTTCCTGCTGTAATTTCTTTAGCTCATCTCCCAAACATGAAATCTGCACTTGAATTTTACACTAACTCTAGGAAAATCCAAAACTAAAGTTGCAACTTTATCATAATGAGAGACATCATCACTTACCAGCTGAGTTAAGCAGTGTTTTCTGAGTAGTGGACCTTCCCATCATGCTGGTTAGGAAGTGGTCTTTCTTTTTTCTTCCTAGTTTTCCTTTCTGGGTAATATATTGCTGCACTTTTTGTAGAAATGTCTGAACTGTTGAATAGGTTTGAAAATCACTGCATTTAATAGTTAACTCGTATTGTGAGTTGGGATGTGTCTGCAGCATTGACAGGATAGTCAGGGTGCTGGGTTTAGATGGGATCGTGTCCTATTCATGTACACGGAAGCCAGTGTATCTGCTGCTACACTGTAAATGTTTAGATTTTCTCTGCATGATTTCTCATTTACAGTTGCTTTTAAGACCATGAAAGCACTCCTATAGTGAACCTCAACCCATGTTTTCTGGATTCTGTGTGCCTGTGATGCAGCCCATTCATACATAGATATTCACATTAAAGAATATTCTGCTGAGAATGCCATAGAGATTTAAATCTTTTGCAAATTTTATATCATTCCAATGGTTACAGAGCCTTAATCTTGATTTCATATATATTTTGACAACTTTATGCCAAAGGCATTTTTATAGATGGCTGAAATAAACATTGAACTCTTTTTGATAGCTGAGCTAATGTTTAATTGGTTCTGATTAACCTGGTTGTGCTTATTTGCTGCGAAATGTTGTAACATAGAGCCATCTCCCTCTGCATGAAGTGATTTGGAACTGTTGCCCTAGGAAATACAATTTTCTAAATAGCTGAGAGTACTGTGCCCAGAACATTTCCCGAAAGTTGCCTGGGACTAGGTAGATGAGATTTAGTCACCCACTGCCTCAGCTGCTCAGATGGTGTGGGTTGGGAGATTAGAAGCCAACTCTACATACACCAAATTGATGAGAGTTGACAAAACCAGAGCTGACAAGATAACTTGTGAACAGTGAGCAGATCAGCAAGATCCAGGATATCTTCAAGTCTGTGGATTCCTCGCCACATCCACACTAACATGTAAAGGTGAAGTCAGTATGCTTTCCCATCTGGATTAGTCCAGCTTCTTTACCTTCAGGGAAGGCATGTATCTGTGACTGCTAAGAATAACTCCGATTATAGCAATTATAGTTGATGCAGTTATTGATAATATCCCCATCCTTCCCAATGCAGCCTTGGTTTAGAAAATACATTAAAATCACCCAGACTTACATTTACTCCTTAGGACCAGAATAGTATTTCCAAAGTTTAATTAATGCCATTCTAACTTTTCATATGTCACTCTTCAAATACTCTTCCTTATCAGACATTTATCTGATTGTTCTTGCCAATAGAAGCAGTTCTAAATATACTCTTTCATGATTGTCTTTAAGATATGTGATAAAAAAACAGTGAATGCTATTTCCACCTGCTATTCAATAAAAAACTTATGGTTTGTTCTTATCTACCTTATTCATCATGCAACTTCTTAAGCTTCCCCAAAAGATGACCACGAAAGCTAAAGATTTTGGATTGATGAGGATATTGAAGCAGCCATGACATGCAACTGTAGACACTCAAGAAGGAAAACTTCCAGAACTGCTTTGAACAGTGAGATAAGTATGCTCAAAGCAAGGAGGTGTAACTGCACAGGGGTTGGCAATGTGTCTTCTACTGTAATAATTGTTATTTCTTAAATTTAAACATTCACTATATATTACAGTCACAACATGTACAGAGTGAGGCTCCATAAGTCTTAGCAAAAAGGCTAATTATGATTCCAAAGTCTGAATAGAGCTATTGGACACTATGGACATTCTTTTAGACTTCAAAGCGATAAGACTTTAAGAGTAAGGTTATGCCTTATGGTGAAATATAACAAACTAATTAAAGTCCAGCAGCCAAATCTCGACCGCAGGAAGAAAAAGAAAAATCCAGGACTGAGACCGTTTGTTTTACACAAAGCCTAAAAAATTTTACTTTCTCTTTTTATAAAATGTTAGCCAATCCTTTTCATATAATAAGAGTCATGACCTAGTTCTGTGGATGCATCCAAGTTAGGCCTTCCTTAACAAAGCTAAAACATGAAAGTGAAAGAGTCACAAGCATGTGGGCACTCATTTAAGTACAGCCAGAAAAAAACTCAGCCACCATTTGAAGGAAAACAGAATGACTCAGATCCCAAAGATGTGTCTGACTTAGTGAATCACGATGGTTGCAATCTCCAGCATCACAATAATAATATAGAAAAACACTAGTAGATTAGAAACACTTGACTGATAATATACAATAATAAGTAGATGAGTTATAGCCTGTGGGACAACCCTGATTTCATAAATATTCTATGTCACTAGAATATATTCATTTCTATCTGTATTTTGGCTATGGCTGGTTTTGTAGCATGATGACATAACTAAATTAGTTCAACAGGTACCACACATGACTCACAGAGCCTATAGTAATTTTTTTTTGCTCCTTTCAGGAAATGCTTTCTCATCTATGATTAAGAAAATAAATAGGAAATAGGCACTGAAAGGAGACTCACATGTTGAAATTAATGTGCAGGAGTACTTTAAACTGACTATTACAAATCCTGAAGGACTTAAAGGAAAAGATGAGCACAGTGAGTTCACAGATGGGAAATTTCAGAAACCAAATGAAACTGTAGACAAGAACCAATCTGAGATTCAAGAAATGAGAAGTGCAGTAGCTGATGTACAATATCAGATGTACAAAGCTGGAGAAAGATATCAGTAAACCTAAAGACAAAACTCTAGAAGTCAAGAACATAAAGAAGGAAATTATTGAAAAACTCCTCGGTGATATATAGGAAATATCAAGCATCACAATACATATAATTAAATTATCAAATTAAGAGGAAAAAGAGAAAAGGAGACCACCAAATATTTGAAGGTATAAAAACTAAAAATGAACAAATTTGGTGGAACTATCAAGCTACCCACCAGAGTATTAGAAAAGATAAGCAATATAAATATAAACAAAACCTAACCCTAGAAATATTATAGAGAAATTGCTCATAACTGATGTGTATAAATGTGCTTTTGGAAAAAAAAAAGAGATCTCTTTTATATCTTGTTTGTAACACCTGCTCTAATGACCATGGGCGATCAAATCCTATCAAGCAGGGATCCAGGGAGATATCATCAGTGTTTCTGGGTTGAAAATGGTGATGCTGGGAAAAGTTGGAATAAATAGCATTGAAAGGAAGTTGGAGATAATTAAAGAAAAAGAGGAAGCAGTGTAGGCGAAGGGCATCACTGAAGTGTAGAAGGAACATCAAGAGATCTTCAGGGTAGCCAGGAAGGGGTTGCATGTTATTAGAAACAAATTACTCCTGAGGGGAGTGGAGTTAGTTCTCCTGCAAAGAGGTGGGTCTCGTTTTGTTGCACAGAGATGAACCACATTTTCCTTGCACATGCAGGAAGTCGTGCAGTTTGTTCCTGTGGTGGGTACAGTTGTAACACAAATCTTTTCCTGGCCAACAACGAGAAAGCTCCAGAGCTTGGAGAGGATCCAAGTCTTCCAATGCAACCAGTTATTAGTTTTCACTGTTGTTTGTAAAGCACACTGCTGCAAAGAATTCTGGAGAGAGGTAGTGATGTAGAGAACTTCCAATCGTGTGTTACTAGAGACAACGTTTTTAGGGGACATAATTGGAAAACTATGTAATACTTGCCAATATTTAAAAATCTGAAAATTTCCTAGAAATAACTAGATTTCTAGATTTTTTTTAACAAACAGAACAAGTTCCTAAAAATAAAGTAAAAGCCCTGGCAATTTGGAACTTGTGTTTCAACATGAAAACCGTTTTCCGTGGCTGTTAGATGGCGAGCATGCTGCACTTTGCCACCGTCTTCGCCCTTCCATATGTGGTCCAACACTAACACCCATGTCCATTGCCATTTATCTTCACACTTATGCTTTTTTCACTTTGTAGGAAGCTTGAAAAGAAATTGTTTCTTTTGCCTAAGTCATTGTCAAAAAATGGAAAAGACTAAAAAGAATCACATAGTTTGTAACAACTAAATACCGTATGTTTGTGTAAATGGAAAATATTTTCTTCTGCTTAATACACAAAGACTATGGCACTTACCTTTTTACTGTACTCAAATCAATCACCTGTGGGACCTCTGCAGATATAGGAATTTCTTTAAATATTCATTCTTAGGGAATGATTTATTCCACAGGTAAAAATTTTCCTTTATACTAATGTATGGTCAAGGCAACAAAAACTAACAAAGCAGAGAACTATTCTAAATACTACCTTCCCTTTCTCCACCTGGACTGTCACTTGGAACAACTTATACGTATCATGGGATTGGCACTTTCAATCCTCATTCCAAAGACATGGTTACTTGGCTCACAGGTAGAGCTCCTGTAACCCTGGGGATAAAGACATCATTTTTTGAGAGCTTAAGGAGTATCTCTTGTGAGACCAAACAACACTCACTTTCTAACAATTTTCTGACATTGCATTTCCACAGTGACTTGGAAGAGAGTGCTTAGTGGGTATGAGTGGGAGAGGTGGACACAAGTATCCATCTGATTTTGTATAGGGCTATTTAGTGAATAAAGCCCCAGAGGTTTTCTTTGTGATGATTTTTCCTGATACACCTATAATTTATTGCCCAGAAATCTCTTCCAGCCCTGCAGAATGCTAGCTCTGGGGGAATTATTCCTCTGAGCAAGAAACTTCCAGGCTGCAGATGTAACACTCCAATCAGGTTCATCCTTGTTCAGATAGTCCAGGAGGAGAAACTTGTCATCCATAGCCAAGGGACTGTCAAGCCTATTGCTTCAAAATGCCATACATCAGTGGTCCCTCTGTCAAACTTACTAAAGTAAATGCTGTTTTGAGATATGCAGTGGGTTTTATTTGACTAATCATCCGAAATCAAAATATGAATTGCAGGTTTATGTTTGTGGCAAAAACCAGTGCATACATTAGCATCAGGAGCACAAAGTGTCAACAATGAGCTAATCTGTGAGTTACTATGCCATTTATAACATCATAAACAGAGACTTAATGGGGAGACGATACAGCAAGATGCTGGTACTTGCAACCTGTTATCCTGTTAATGTAATGTTCAAATTTGTAACTAAGCTCCTCAGCTAATATTTGATATTATGCCTGTGTTGTCTTGTTATAATTTGTGCCATTTGAATAGCATCATACCATATTAGTGACTTTAAAATATTTATAAAATTATATCTGTTATGTCGATGGAAATGGAATATTCTGTGGTTGTGCAAGTATTAGTCATATTAAATGTGCCCTGTGGGCAGAATTCCCTTGGAGTGATACTTAAATGAGGTTTTAATATAAACAAAATGTACTTCTGAAATGTGCTTCCAGCTACAACCAATTCCTCCCAGTCCATTAGCCACTTTGCATCCCTTTTAAGAAACTTGAGATTGAGCTTTTATTGAGGACCTAAAGTATCTGCTCAACCCATTAAGTGAAGCAAAGAAAAAAGTGAATTCACTGGCTGTGGTGTTTCCTGAGTTACTCTGGGAACTGGCAGATGTGGTGTTATCACCACTATCTACCACTGGCAAATATCGTTTGAGGTTTTCATACTTGGATTTATCTGTATTGTTTGGCAACCTTTCCTTTTGGTTCCTGCAAAGGGTGGTGACTTCACCATGTCTTCATGCCCTTTGGGTTTTAAACAGTTTTCTTGCAAAAGATGATGAAGCACTTTATAGGCAAGACATCCAATGACCAATGCATAGGGTTTCATGGTATCTATGAAAATTATCTAGGAACCACCTTAAGGAAAGACCTAACACAGGTGCATTTGGCATAGTGAAATAACACTTTACCCCCATTTAAAGTCGTGTGTGTGTGTGTGTGTTACTAGTGCCATTGTATTGAGCCAGATCCTCTATCCTTTTATTGTTTTGTAATTTGAGGCATGTCCTCCCTAAACTGACCAAGCTGGATTTGAATTTGTACCTTTCTGCCTCATCCTCATGGAGTGCTGGGATTATAAGTGTTTGCTACACCTCTGGCCACATAGACTTGAAGCAATTTCAAGAACCCCATAAAGGGTCAGTATGTTAGCAGCAGAGCATCAAATTGGGTGGCCCTAAACTAGTCAAAATATATCCTTTTATACTTCTGGGGGCTGAAATCAAGGCATCAGCAGGTCTGTGTTTTCTTTGAAGTCTCTAAGAAAGCATCTGTATTTTCGTACGTGTCTTTTCATACTGGGGAGTCAACCCAGGGCCTTCACATTGAGTTATATCCCAAACCCTTTTTTAGTTTTTATTCTTTTACTTTGAGCCAGGGTCTCACTAAGTTACTCAGGCTAGCCTCAAACTTGAGATCCTCCTGCCTCAGCCTCCTAAAGTGCTGGGATTAGAGATGTACACCACTATACCTACTAAAGGGAGTATTGTCCTTGCCTCCCCCAGCTTCTGGTGTTGGCTTCATTCTTGGCTCCTCTTGGCTTGTAGTGTGTCACTTCAGCAGATGGCCATCTTCTCCTGATGTGTTCCCATCATCTTTGTTCCCTGAAGGCCCCACAGAGGTCACATTGTGATGCCCTGCATATATTTCAGCTTCTAGCATATATTTTTAGAGAATATATTCTCTGCCATAAGGACCTGAGTGTGATGCTTTATGTGTGTTTATGTGGTGCAGTGTTCCTTACTGTGGCGGGGTCCCTGCAGTGCACATTGCTGCCAGCAGGGGCGCTGAGCTTTCCTGGGCCCTGAGGCCTGTGTGCACCTTTCCAGAAGGGCCAGCTCTATATCCCAGAGAATCAGCTCAAGTCCTGGGACACAACCCCGAGGGAATCAAGGGAAACAGAATTCTATACCATAACGTCGTTTACTTAGGTTATAAAAACCACATATATCTGTTGAAAAAAAGGGTAAAGAGAAGAGAGGGTGGGAGCCAGAACAAAAATTTGAAAACAGGTGTCGCATCATATGATCTGTTCAACAACTGTTTTCTAAGGATCTAGCATGTATCTGGTGTTAGAAATACAGAAATAAATAAGACAATATTCTTGACTTTGAGATACTTACAGGCTAGGGGGCACCATTTTAGTACGAGATTAAAAAAAATGGTTATTTTTATTCCTGCATTAATACTCATGCATAGAATTTATTGAGCACTTACCCTGTGGTGTGGACATGCTTGTTAGGTCATTGAGTCACACAGAGTTCTAGGACATGAGGGTCATATTCCCCATTTTATCACTGGGGTGCAACACGGTTCTTAAACACTCTCAAGACTACATAACTGCTTGAAGTGTGATGGAAGGTTACAGTCAGCCCATTGGATCCTCTTCTTAGTGCTTCTCCAAACTCAGCTGTATGTGTTTATTTGCCACATGTAGTAGATTCCCATATGGCTCAGCCCCACCAGATCTTGCAAAGTAAGAGTCATACAGGGGAGGTATCCTCTGGGGAGACTAGTATGTGTTCCTAGAAGAAGGGGAATATATTCAGTAGGTACAGCTACACCAGCACCCACCTACTCCTGTGTGTGCATGCTTTTCACAAGCAGCATGCTCTTCTACACCTCACCCCCTGCATCTTATCATGCGCAACAAGCCCTGAGTATAGAAAGAGGCATTCAGCAACTCAGAGTCCTTTCTTTGTCAAGTTTGGGTTGTAAATTCTTGGAGAATTTAGTGGTAGTGTCACATCTCTTTCTCTCCTTCTGTATAAAGAAAAATAAAATGCCATATTGAATAAGCACCTCATAAATGCCTTTGCATTATGATGGAGAGAGAAGTGGGAAGACAAGAGAGAAAATAAACATTTCTTAGTGAGGCAGGATGCAGACTGTTGAGTGCTTGGATTTTCAAACACTTGATCTGGGTGCTGGTTGCATAGGGCAGAGTGTGTGCATGTATCAAACTATACACTTAAAATGAGCAAATAGAGAATTATGGCTCCTAGAGGTGGGAAATGGGGGCTAATTTTTAGTGCATTCAGATTTCCAGTTCTGCATTATAGAAGTTTGATGGATAGATGGTGGCTCTGGTCACACAGTAATTTGAATGTGCTTAATATGGCTGAACTGTATACATTAAAATAGCTTAAGGTTAAATTCTATACTATGTGTTAGCAAAATTCAGAAAATATTAATACACTTTAATATATTAATGATACACTTCAATCAAAAGCTAAAAGTAAATAAAATTAAATCAGATAAAATGTTTGATTTCTGTTTAATTTTGGAAGCTGCTGGGCTGGTTGACTTGACCTTTGATCATTTCATGTAGTGGACAAGTGATTTTAGGGATTCTGACTACAGTATTTCACAGACTGTTGAACACTGATATGAATAGACCATTTCTCTCCAATATGTTACTCATCAGCTTGCTTCTTCTTCTCTCTGCTAAGTTCCAGCAACGAGTAACCTGTCTTTATCCTGCTATATAAACAACTATTTCTATTGAATACATTTAACAGAGCCTTAGTCTCCAGCAAATGTGAACATACATCCCCTCCTTGTTTGCTTTGAAGTTTTCAATGTACTATCCCTCTCATCTCTTAAGGTCTCTGGCTTGTGCAGAGATGGCTCAGTGTTAGATTCTTCTAATGCCTCTTTTGCTGATTTGCATTTTTATGGCACATTTTCAACTTTATTTTGCCCAGCTGCCCATCAACCTGTTGGAATTGGCTGCCAAGAAAACTACTGTATTAGGGTACACTTCCCAACCCTGTTTACCTGGAGACTTTCAATGCTTTCCAGCTTTACCTGGTCTGTTACCTCACCACTGTTTATCACCTGAAAAAGCACAGCACAGTCTTGCTTGGTCTTTTGGCTGTCTCTTGGCCTTAGGACTCTAACCTGTTGTTGCAGCTCATGGATATAACTCAATCCTCACTTAATCCCTTTGCTGGTTTCTTATCACCTATGCACAAACCCAGGTCCCACTCTACGATGACTCAAGTTTCCTGTACACTGATTCTTACCTTATTCTGTATCATAATCTATTGCCATGAGCTGGCTCCAGCTACAGTGACCTCATTAGAAACAGAATATTGGTATAATTTTTATTTTATTGCCACAGTTTTGTGCACTTTTCAAAAATTTTATTTAAAGAGGAGGGGAAGCAAAACAGAAAAAAGGGTAGAAACAATAAAGAATTTCAAAAAAACATAAACAGCAAGTAATCACTATTTGATACATTACATATCATCCTCTTGGATACAGTTGTTCAAGTTACAAAATTAAAGCATACAAAGTGAACATTCAAACAGTGAGGCTGCAAACAGTTCTGTTCATCGATCCAACAAAAATGCAGCAACATGGTCATTGATCCCACACACTCAAATATACATACAGTTATCTCTTTTAGAGCACTTTCTTTTCTTCCTCTTGCTTTTTTTTAAAATTTTTATTTAAAGAAAAAATTTTGAAACAGAAAGAGGGTAGAAACAATACAAAATCTCAAAAACAAAACAAAACAAAAAAACAAAAATAGTAACCAGAAAAAATCACTAGTTGATAATTATATACTTTTCTCTTAGATGCAGTTGTTCAAGTTACAAAAGTAAAGTCCAGAAAGTGGACATCCAAACAGTGAGACTGTAGTCAGTTTTGCTCATCCATCCAACTAAAACTTTAGCAACATGGTTATTAATTCCACACACTCAATCATACATGCAGTTATATCCTTTAGAATACTCTTTTCCTTTTCTTTTCTTTATAATAACTACGGTCCATTCTTGTAAACTACTTCGAAGTTCTACACATGTATAAGTCTCTACACATATACCTAGTCTTTCTGTGTTAGAGGGAGAAACAAATCAAAACAAGTCAGCAATACAAATTCCTAGAGAAACACGAAATGAAAAGAACATACAAAAACACAACACTAGGTGATCTACGGTAGTCACTATGATGTCTCTAGTTATTTTCAATAAAATTGTCTATATCATCAAATATAGTATAAACTTAGCATTGCATTACACTATTAGTAAAATCTAAACATTAGAGACATTAAAGGACTTCAAAGACAGTTAACAATCAAACCAGAATGGGTATCCTATTGAATCCTGTCATCTTCAGAGTAGTTGCCCCTACTCTCAGACTCGACACTCTCAAGCATACCAGATTCAAATAAAATCAGTCAAGATAAAACAGTGATATAACCAATTTTCTCTGTCTTATTTCTGCCATGCTATTTTTCTGTTGTTATTTGTTTACTTTTCTCCTTGATTCCACTGTCTGCCCTTTCTTTGAGGCCTTTCTGCCATTATTCCTGGAACCCTGGTGGTTTTCTTCTCTCTCTCTAGAATGTCCTTCAGTATTGTTTGCAGGGTTGGATTGGTGGTCACAAACTCCACCAGTTCCTGTTTGTCATGGAAATATCTTGTCTCTCCATTCATTTTGAGAGACAGTTTTGCAGGGTGCATCATTCTGGGTTGGAGGTTATTTTCTTTCAGGGCTTGGAATATTTCACTCCAAGCTCTTCTTGATTTGATGGTTTGCATTGAGAAGTCCGCTGTGATTTTGATGAGTCTTCCTTTATAGATAATCTGTTTCTTTTCTCTGACCACTTTTAATATTCTGTTCTTGTGATGGATTTCTGGGATCCTGATTATTATATGTCTGGGTGTAGATCTGCTTTGGTTGTAGCTGGCTGGAGTTCTATATGCCTCATTTATCTGAACTTCACTTCCGTTACCTATGTTTGGGAAGTTTTCCTTAATTATTTCTGTGAATAGATTTTTTATTTCATTTGTATTTGTTGCTGCATCTTCATTCACATATTTTATTCTTAGGTTATAAACCCTCTTGTCATCTTCTAGCCTTTGTATCATTTCTTCCTGGTTTCCTGTTATTTTTAAGAGATCCTTCCTTT
>PVLA01001855.1:117856-314852 GCA_004027455.1 Hydrochoerus hydrochaeris
TCATACTTTGCAAATCTATCTTCAAGTTTTGAAAGTTTGTCTTTAGTTTCTGTTAAAAGGTTTTGCCAGGTTTCAATGGAGTTTTTAATTTCCTGATATTCTCTTTGGATCTGTTTCATATATTCTAGATTTTGTTTATATTCTTCATCAAAGGCTTCTCTCCTTTCTCTGGGTTCCTCTATTCTTTCATTTGTGTCTATTTGAGGATTACCCAGGACTTCTTTTAGTAATCTTCTTATATCTTGCTTCACTTGAGTTAGAATTTCAGATTTAAATTCGATGATGAGGTCACGGATGTATTTCTTTATTTCTGATGAGGCTGTCTCTGACATTACAGGTTTGCTGCTCTCAACCTCCTCTGCATTTACCTCTGTTGGACTCACTTTCCCTGGTTCAGCAGTTGGGGACCTTTTGTTCTTTCTCTGTCTTGTCATGTTTTCGGCCCCCTTCAGATAGTTGGGTGGTAGAGGTCTCTGGGCCTTTCCTATTGCGTATAGTTTTTCTGCAGTGCACTGGCTAGGGAAGTGCCACCCCCTAGTCCGCTGTGGATCTGCCAGTTGCAGGCTGAGAGCTGGCTCCTCCCCCTATGCCAGTCAACCAGTTTATGCTTCAAGTTCGTTTGTTTCCTGGGATGCCACTGGCTCACAGCAGCCTGGTCCCTGGCTATTGGGTTTCAACCAGGGGCCTAGCCCAGCCCAAGCAGATCCTACCAATCTGCTTTGTACTAGGAGTTGTCAGGACACTGCCTCAGGTTTTGATTCAAGCCGGCCCTGCCCAACCCAAAAATGTGGCGCAGCCAGTCCTCCTGGTTTGGGGGATCCAGTTCCTGTCACTCACCAAAGTTCTTGCAGCTCAACTGGCTGTTTCCACTCCCTGTCTCAGCGCCTCCTCCAGCAGAGGGTCTGGAGCTCACCAACCCCTGCTCTTGGCAGGGCCGCGATCTCAGCTGGATCGTGAGTCACCTGACTCTAAGACGGGCCAGTACAGCGATTGGGGCTTGCCCAGCTCCAGCTCTCTGTCCGTGCTTCTTTCTCTTCTTTCTTTTTTCTTTTTCTTTTTCCTCAGTTTCTTCCTGGGTCGTGAGAATTCCTCTCCTTTTGTCTGGCTTTCTTCTGTTGCCAGATTCCAGTGTCTGAGTTGTTTTTATTTATTTATTTTTTTCCTCAGAGAGGCTCTCTTATCATGCCACCACTCAGTCGGTCATCTTGCAATCACCTGTGCCCTTTTTACTAAGGCCAAATCCACTCCTCAGGGGTGTACCAAAGCGAGGATATTCCTGGATTTAGAGAAATTTATCACTGAAAAATAGAAACTCTCATTTTGCAGGAATGATGGAAAAAGAAGCCGCAGTAGTTTTTACACAGAGGCTAATGTAACACTAAGTATGAATTACTTTGTTCATCAATTCAGTGCCTATTGATCATTTCACTAGACCTGTGTTCTGTAGTTCAAGCTAGGAATTGAGTAGTTAAGTGAAAGTGTTATTGTTGTTCATTGTTCTTAATTATATATTTTAAATATTTAATAAGGAATGATTTTTAAAAATCATACCAATGACCTTGTCTCATTGATGTGAATGAGTTGCAAAACACTTTCCTGGAGAACCCAACAATCACAATTAGACTGCCTTTTTTTTTTTTTTTTTTTTTTTTTTTTTTTTTTTTTTTTTTTTGTACTGGGAATCAAACTCAGGGCCTCATGCTTGCCAGGCAGGCGCTGTGCTGCTAAGCTACATGACCAGCACAAGACTGCCCTTATTGAGGAACTAATAGGTCTAACTAGTTCTCTGTGGAGGTCATTGTTTTAGTGGACTGAGCATTTCTTCAGTGCACTAGAGTTTGGGATAATGTAATAGAAATTGCTGGACTTTTCATTAAAGGATAAGTGCTACGGTTTGAACGTCTATTCCTTCCAAAACCCATGATGAAATTTAATTTCCATTTTAACAGTAGTAAGAGGTAGGACATTTAAGAGATAATTGGGCTATGTGGGCCACATCCTCCTGAATGAGATTGGTGGTGATCTTATGAAAGGGCAATTTTGGCTTTTGCTCTCTCCAAACCTGCCCCTCCCTCCTAACTTCCCTCCTTCCCTACCTCCCTCCTTCTCTTCTCATTCTGCCTTCTGCCTTGGAGTAGATCAACAGGAAGTCCCTTGCCAAATACAGGCTGCAGTCTTGGACTTTCCCACCTGCTGAAGTGTGAAAAGACTAATTCCTGTTCATTGTAAAGTATCCAGTCTGTAGAAACCTTGTCAAGTACCCTGACATAGCACCTGGGCCACTCTAACATAAGAAGAGCCTGGTTTTGCCCCTGTGGCCAGAGAGACCTGAATTGGAAATAAGCAACCATATGGTTTTAAGTAAAAGTGATTGGATCCTTCCCACCCTGCTGGCCTGTAATTTCATGCCTGTCTACAAATGCTGGAAAGCCACCCTGGGGGACCATCCATTGGAGTCCATGTGCTCTATGGATTGTCTTAGTATGCCAGTGGCCTTTTGTAAATAATTGGACTACTATAGCATTGAAGACCTTGCTCCAACATGAATCTACCTTCTCAGGATCCCTATTCTACAGAAATAGGATCAAGTGAAGAAGGCATTGTAAAAACATAGTCAATAAAGTTCTCTGAACTGATTAAGTGGGGGTTTTTTAAGTCACTTTTCATATTTGGTTTAATATATAGTAATTCAAGTCTTTAATGAAACCTTTCATAAAGTTTAAAATCTGATGTTGTTTTATATGATCTAACATATAACAATGGTATTCAATGTCTGTAGCAGATTAGAAACCACTTAAACAGATAGGCCTCCAATAGCTTAATCAGTGTTGGTTTTAATTCATTACTTTGCAATTGATTACTTATTGTATGGCACTGATAACTGGATTTGTTGTTTTAAAATAACTTCTATGTGAGTGAGAACAAAAAGCTTTCAATATATCCACTGTAAAAGCACCTCCTAAGCCACCAGCAAGGTTGCAAATGGGGGAAAATTGGTTTCAAATTGAATATTTGAATATGTTTACTTTGGTATTAAAATGATTTTGGTATTAAAATGGAAGATTTGGGGGGTGGCAGTAAATAGAACATGTCATTCTTCTCATTTCAAGGAACAATGTTTGAGGAATTGATTGTATCATCAATTCAGTTATGAGCAGAATTTCAAACATAGACCTAATTTGCGGACACCGGCTGAGGGGGCAGCCTACTGGGTGTTCCATTCAGTCTGTTTAACCTCTGGACTCACAAGTGCAGGGATTGTAGCACCTCCCGAACTTGATTTATGGGAAACAGCTGCCTGCTGCCAATGTCACAGAGATGAAATGCTTCACCATCTTGGGGTGAATCTTGTTCCTTGCAGAGGGACCACATGTTCAAGCAGGTGGAAGGAGGACTGGGTGCAAACTGAGATGAGGCTGGGCGTACAGGAAAAGGGGAGCATTTTTGGCAACTAAAACAGAAGACTAAATGCAAAAAATTTAGAAATAGCAGTTGCACATCCCTTGGGCATTGGACACTACCAAGTCCCCAGTTTTGTAGGTATGGGACATTCTTCTGCAAGGGTGTTTTCAGAGCTGGCAGAATAACTCCGTCCATTAACTAAGATATACAAGAAGTGTTTTATTTCAGTATTTTTTTAAACGATCTTCTTAAATGTGCACCATAAGTCTTATCCTGTGAGGCAAAATATTCCCTTAAAACTGTTTCACATACCTCTTTGTTCTTGAGATGCACAAGTGTCTGAAAGGTGTATGGTACCAAGAAGACATTAGCAGTGGTCTGCTGATAGTAGTTACCATGATAGAATCCATTGACTAAGGTTTGTTTTGGCTGAGCAGCTCAATTGCTTCTCTAACATTCTTAGGAATGATGATTCTATAGTGAAAGTTGGCATTTTGTCACTTATTATACAGCTTACCTGGGGTGCCATGAAACCATCTTCTTGAGACCCAGAGAGATCTGCCCCACTGGCAGTTTGCAAGGCTTCTTTCTTCTACCCTTTTACTTCTTGTTGTAGTCAGGAGTTGTGCAGAGAAAAATTAGCATCAGGACATGGAATTTATAATATTATTTTATGATGGTAACCCAAAGTTAGCACAAGAAACTGCAGGAAATCTATCCACAACACCAAAGACATAGAATATTCAATAAAGGGCCTGAATCCCACAGAAATGTCCAGATTGAGTCCAGATGAAGACCCAAAGCTCATGACAATGCTTTCCATAAGTCCAACTGGAGATTTTGAGCCTACAAGAAGGACTCACACCAGTCTCTCTTATGGTTCCATGCTGGGAAGGCCCAAACGTCAGTGATGGAAGCCAGAAAGTCTATGCCAGCAGGGTGAAGGAGCTGTGCTGGTAGGTTGAGGGTTCTATGCTGGAGTTGAGAAGTCACGCTCAAAGACCAGAGCTGCCCTGAAAAGTACCACAGCCATCCTTAGTGACACAGAGGCCCTGAGCTCCTCCAACCATAAGCACAATGGAGTACATGCCAGGAACCCAGTGTGAGGAGTTCATCCTGGAGATTAAGCAGTACACGTGTTCCCCTCCAGAGCCAGGAAGCAATGCTCTATGTGAGGACCAGAGCTTCTCTAGAAGAACCAGTAGCTCAAACAGCAACAGATAGGAGAACTCACAATGCCTCAACACCTCAACACCTCAATGTCTCCACATCTCTATTTACGCTGGCACCTTTCTTCAAGTGGAATATCTATGCTCAGTACCATGGTGATTTAATTCCACTGGCATTAAGTTGACCAGTTTTTAATCTATGACACCTCTCAAAGGTACTCTCACAACTCCTGGTGATCTTTTAGGTCCCATGTCTTAATCTCTCCCAAGAAAGATGACCTAATGGTTATGAACTCAATTACATACAAATCTCAGAGAAGTAAATGAATGAGGCAGACCTGGTGTAGTAAAATCAAGACACATGAGGACTGTTGTGAGCAGTGGAGTATATATCAAGTTCAAAGATGTTCATATATATTTAAATAAAACACAACACTGCTGCTCAACCAGGCCTCTGCATGTGTGTTTGTGTGTGTGGGAGACAGATCTGACCTGAATTTTAGGGGAAGTAAATAAAAACAAAACAAAAAACTCACTACTCTATTTATATTGGTTTAGAGATGTAGTAAAAGAGGAAGAAACAAAAATATGGGATAATAGGTTAATATTTGAAGGAATTATCTTGCTATGCACACTTTAGGAAGGAACAAGAAAAAATGGACTGCATAGATCGAGAGACCTCTAACATGGAAAAGCCTACTTTTTACTTTTGGTGGCTGAAGTGGAACTGTTTGTATGAAAAGGAGCTTCATGTGGTGATGGTTGTCAAAGCAAGATGGAGGAGGTCAAAGTGTTGTACCTAAGTGACTTCAGTGACAATGTGAAAAGTCCAGGGGACTTCAGGTCATGATATATCTCACCAAACTGATCATCAAAAACAAGAGCCCAACTGGTCTGCTGTGCACATTTACCCAAGGTGAAGTGAAGTTTCTCAGTAAAGGGTAGATAGATATGTGACCTACAACTCTTATTTAACAAAATGAGCTTTGAGGAAATATGTAACATATACTCAACCCTGGAGCATTCATATTCTCTGTCTCTCTTTCTGTCTTTGTCTCTCTCTCTAACATCTTCTATTTAATATATTTAAATATCTGTGTTCTATCACAGTATCTATCCATTTGTCTATTTCAAATTTCTACTAATATATCAATATCTTAGATTGAAATCATTGGAGATAAATACTAGATTTAATTGCAAAAGTGTTATATGAATTCCATATCTAAAGTGGTGTGTGAGTGTGTGTGTCTGTGTTTCAACTCTTCCAAGAATATATCACAAATTGAAATGCCCTCAAGGGCAAAGTCCCTAAGACCAACAGAAATGAGTTAATTCACTGTTCAAGTACCATCTGATTTGGGGACATTTGGGAGTGGTGGAGACTGTGAACTGGAGAGTATTTACTGTTTTAAGAAAGCAGCTCCTCTTCAATCTCACCCTATTGCCATCCCGATGACAATGTAGATCCTATGTGGCTAGATTATCTGGTAACTCCATGAAGCACATCCTGTTTTTCATCTGTAATCTCCTAGGTGTTTAAATATTGGCAAGTGAGTTATAGTTTAAAAGCTACATTGACCAAACAGAATGACTTTTCAGGCTATTTGCTGTCCAATAATTTGAGGCATCTGTATCTTTTGTTCACCAACATTGTATTTCCATTGCCCATAAAGAGACTGATACAAAGCTGGTAACCAAAATACCATATGTGAATGAAATAAATGAGCATGTGCAAATATCTAAAGAATTGCATGCTTCATTATTTTCTCTCCTTTCACTATTAGAAGGGCACATTTTGTCTTTTTTATACCTTGAAACTTAGTGGAGATTACTCAAAAGCATGATCCCATCAACAGAAAATAGCATGGAGATGGATTCTCTAGTTTTCTTATGATGATGACAAAGAACATACTCATGACCTCTCAAGCAGGACAATCATTCCTTCTGCTTTCCTTGGAATGTCTTGGGTTTAACACTGAGTCCTTCAACCCAGGAAATCAGGGCAGTTGGTCATGCTACATTCTATACTCAGTCTTATTGGCTATGATTGAGAGACTCTAAATTACTATAAGCAGATAGATCCATGTGCACATGTGATTGTGGTTTTACCAGTCAAGGCCTTGTGGCTATGCCATCTCTTTGAGGTCTCCAGCTCTGAGGCTGTCTCTGTCACTGCTTGTGTAATGCATGGTTTGGTGGTGGCTCCTTCCAAACTGCCTGGCCGTTATGCATCTTGATGGTACTGACTATGGAATATTCTAACAGGTGCCTTGCCACCTGCCCCATTCTGCAGATGACTCCACAATTTAGCTAATGCACTTTAATTATTTAGGTGACATTTTGCCTTGCAGAGTTTTAGATAGAAATGTAAATGAATGAATGGCTCACTTAGGTGGTTTCCTCTGTGTGATGTGTAAAAATATAACTATGGTCAAGACTCAGGTCTGAGCGAAAGATAATTTGCCCCCTCTCCCTTAATGTGCATGGTGTGTTTTAATATTAATTTCTTCTTTATCCGTATATCAATAATTGAGCACTGTGTCAATTAATATGCTGGGCAAATTGTATTCCCCATCCTCTCCTTCACGATGTATTTCAGTAATGGAGATAATTTTCAAGATAAAGTATACAATTTAAAATGGATTAAAAAGAACAACTAATAAAGGAGAATTGATTCATGGGGAAAAATTTGGATAATTTCAAGAAATCTTAGCTGTGGATCCAAGCCTGTAGATTCTATAAAGAGCCTGTCGGAATGATCAAGTTTTATGCACACTGCAACATTTCCCAGGTCTGCAATTGCAAACGATGAGGGAAAGAGAAACAAGGATCTGCATGCACACAAGCACCTCCTAACCCCACCCCCACCCCAACATTGGGTCTTGCACTGGGGATATGTGTATAATTTTCATCCTTAGTTTAGGAAGGGGAAGCGTTTGTACTAGCAAGTCCTACTGAAGCTTCGCATTTGTTGGGTTTAGCTGGTGGGGTTTGGTCTTGCTTTGCATTTGCTGAATTGGCACACGGGCTTCCCACACACATACCCCACCCCCGCCTGCTCCCCTTTCCCCTGCACAGCTTGGCTGAGAGCCTGCAAAGTGCAGTGGGCAGAGGCAGCTGCTGCAGCGTCAGGGCAGGACCGCAGCCTCTGAGCCGGCAGTGACACCGTGGAGCCGGTAGATGGCTGTAGACAAGTGTGCTGAGCCGTGTGGTGTAAAGAGTAATGAGTCTGGGGAGGCCTTGACCTGACTGGATGCTGCTTTTATCTGAAGTACATTTAAAGAGATAAAGGGGAAGCCGGGGAGCGGCACATGTTCTTTTCTCTGCGGCTGGAGCTTTACTTTGAGTTTAAAAAATAAAATAAAATTCTCAGAGTCACCGGCTTTGGCCAGATGTGCTTCTCTCAAGAGGATCGGCCTTCCCATAAATGCCACCAGTAGGGACTTCCGTGAATCTCCACTCGCCATCAGGAAAGGGTGTAGCGCCTGCCTGTTGGTGATCACACCATCGCTCTTATGATTAATATCACCAGCCTCATGGAGTTTTGTTTTTGCCACTGTTGCTGGCTGCCTCAAGTGTCCGGATTTGCTCATTAGGGAGCCCCACCAAGAATCTGTTACCTAAGCAGCCTTGACAAGAGAGAGAAGAAAGGCAAGAGTTTAGGAAGGAGAAAGAGAGAGAGAGGAGGAGGGAGGGAGGAGGGAGGCAGAAAGAGAGAGAGAGAGAGAGAGAGAGAGAGAGAGAGAGAGAGAGAGCAGCCCGAAGCAAGTCACATCACACACAGTGCCACTGAAGGAATGTTATCCTCATAAACTCATAAACAAGCACACCAAACCTTGTGTAAGGAGAGAAGAGGGGCTGTTAAGGACTGGGCAGAAAAAGGCAAGAATCTCTACCCACTGCTTTCAGTTTTTCTTCCAGATACTCTTGGTGAAGTAAGGAGACTTCTGTTTGCTGACAGAGCCTTTGATTTCTCTTACAAGATGATGATGTATTTGTGGGTAGGTAGTCTCTCCCTCTCTGTATCTCTCTCTTTCTCTTTCCTCTTTCTGTCTCTCTTTCTGTCTCTTTCTTTCTCTCTGATAAATAAATTGACTTCGGGGATAAAGATTGCAGCACAGAGTAATCGCATTGTGTGTGAGGTGATTATGCTGGTGGCAGAATAATCTCGCCCCGCTCCACTACATGTGCTAGCATTTCCAGTGGGAGTTTTAGGCAAGACCTGGTTCATTAGCATGAAGCTGCAATTTTATTTTCAGTTTCAAAAATGAAACAACAAAAAATGTATGTGTGCATGTGTGCAGGAGGATGCATGGGCTTTCTCTTTCCTTGAAACACTGATGATGGTGAATTCAGAAGACCTAGGAAAGCCGGCTTAGCCAGGAAGCAAATTCTCCATCACTTGTAGCTGTGCAGGATTTCCTTTAATTACTAAAAAGGAACTGTTCTGAGAAGTGGTGGCTTTGTTTGTTTGTTTTGTTTTTGTTTATTTTTTTCTCTTGTGAGTGACTACTTATTTCTCAATTTGGAGCTGACTGTTGTAGATATGAGCAGTGTGTTTTATTTGCTTTAATCAGGTGTGTGTTTGAGTGTTCATGTGTGAGTATTTTACAAGACTGGTCTAAAAAGATATATATGTATGTGTATTTGTTCTGGTTTGCTGATAAATGTTGTATAGTTTTTTTTTTTCAAGAGATGGTATTGAAATACAAGCACTGAAGTGAAAACCTGTAGTTATGAATGACAATATTTAACTGTTGTTTTAAAAAACTGTATCCTAGCTTGAGTGGCTTAGAAATACTCCTTATAATATTGGGGGGGGCAAGTATACATCCTAGTTTAGTTTGGCCAATAAAAGACATTTGTGCCTTGATCACACACCTTTCACCAGGGACCCAGCTCTGTAATTTCATGTTACAGACGGTATCCCCTGCGTTTCCGAGGAAGGTGGCGTTTGAGAGGGAAAACTCTCCTTTTTCCCACAGCATTATCCTCACTGCTGTTTCTCCTTGTTCAGCAGACTTAGAAAAGCCTCTTTTCATTCTCCTCCCTGGGGTCAATCCTGGGGTTCAGCTCACAGCCATGAACTTGTCTTTGCTGGCAGGGAAGAGGCCTCTTTGTTGAATTCTTTGTTAATCACATCGGTTCTCTGACCTCTGCTGATGTCTCAGTAGGGCTCGGCCCTCTGTGGGTCTCAGGGTTTACATTCCCTTATCCCTGTCCCCTTCTGTTTAGACGTGTCTCTTTGTAGTGACTTTATCTCCATTTCCACTCAATTTATTTTTCCACAATTTAATACAGTGAATTGTGGCAACCGGAGATGGACTATCTAGTATGTTGTCTTCATTTTAGGGCAAGTTTTCTCTTCAAACTTGCCAATCATTAAAGAAATGTTTGAAGTACAACATTGTTAGTTAAAATTACGTTAACTTAAAAGAGCCCATTTTACCTAAGCACACACAATAGCCATGTCATTTGTTTGTGAAGGCAGAAGTTGTCACAATTAAAATTTTAAATGTTTCCAAGTGTTGATTTTTTGGGCGCTAAGCAAAGTAGTCACATGGGATTAGCTTCTCAATTCCTGGGGAAATCACTGTACTAGTATTTTAGGGAAAGGAGTGTATGGGGAATTTTTTTGTGAGTAGGATCTGGTTAAGTATAAACAAATTTCAATTCTTTTATTTTCTTTTAGTTTGCTGGTCACACTTTTTCTCTGAGTGCCTAAAAGCTGTCGCATTGATTTTATTTACGAAGTTTACTAGTTGTTCCATTTATATATGTTTGCAACTCAAAACAGGACGAAGCATTGGGTATTTCACACCCTCTCCAAGTCTGTCCGAAAAGCTTCCCAGTCTGCTGCCTGGTAATTAATCCTGGACATTAAAAAGCTGTGTCCCTCAATTCCTGTTTTTTTCTGACTGATGCTTTTGGGTGCTACATGTTTTTATTAACCAAATTTATCAAACTGAAAAATGATTATACCCTTCTTGTCCTGTGTTCAAGGATTCTATTTACATCCTTAATTCAAAGATCTCTCTCTCTCTCTTTCTTTCTTTTTTTTTTTGTTCTGCAGTCAAAAAGTGGCAGAGATTTTAAATTGGAACAGCTGGATGCACGCTGTTTAAGGAGATATGAATTAGCAAGCTCGAGTTAAGGCTGGGAGGTTTACGGGATTTTCCACTCTTTTCTCCTCCTTTTCTTTAATGCAGAGTTTCCACACTTGCCTCCTAGTCTGTAAATAAAGATACTCTAAATGTGGCTGATATCTCTGTTTAAGAGCTCTTCTTGCTTTAAGAAAATGAGTCTCAGTTATTTCGATATATGAAAATACTGTTTGCTGCTCTCTCATGGACATAAAAATGAAAATAAAGAGACAAGGAGTTACAGTAAAACAAAATCCACATTAGGTTTCTCCCTGTCATTGTTTCTTAAATTTGTTAAGCAGGATTTTTATAATCATCTATGTGAATGGCACCTGATTTCAGTGAGTATATTTTTACTAGGATGGAAAACTTTTTGTTGAGGGGGAGGTTTAGGAAGTCTAGGAAGGGTCTGTACCCATTCAGTCATATTGGTGCATGAAAAGTTCTCTTCTGGATTAGAAATATAATGGAATGCTTGGAGATAGTACTAACCAAAAGCAGCTTAGGCCCAGAAAGCCAATCTGATTAAGTACGTAACAGATGCATAACATTCAAATCATTTAATCCCATCAGATATTCCTTAAATTCTATCCTAATTTTTTAAAGACATCTTTCCTGTAATAAAATAAAATAAAATCGATATTTTTCACTGTATTTCATTTTTTTCTTCCTGAGTAAGAACTGGTTGGTGTACAGGGAAAACAAAGTTTCATTCTCTGGCCCAGGGGACTAACTTCTGGGCAGCTTTGATGCACCAAACTTGAGCACAGAGGAGAAAGAACCTTCCTGAGGACTTGAGGGAAACAAGGAGGTCACTTTGACTGAGACCCATCTGTGCTGAGCCTTGCTAATCTGAAGCAGAAGACAAGAAAGCCCTCTTGGCTAGCTGTGCCCAACTCCATTGTACAGATTGAATTCCTTCAGCATTTGATTTTCTTTGGGTACAGTTAAGCTGTCTTTCAGGGCTGGGCAGAACTAGAGGCAATTAACAGTCATCTAAATCAAAGATAAGACACCATTTATCTGGTTTGGTTCTCTCATTCCTGGCCCAAATGGTCCCTTACTTAATAAACTCCAGAGCAATGGATATCTGTTTTTGAATTCATAACCTATTCATTTGTCTTTACTTATTTGCTCTCTCAAAATGAAGAGTCATTTCTGTTTTATTTTACTCACCTGTCCCTATCAGCATGCCCTTCCTGTGTCCTCTTTACTTGTAGCTACAATTTTTAATTTTACATTTTCTTCACTTTCTTATTGTGTATGTTGTCTTCACCATTTTAGAAATATGTTTCTGGAAACATATCAACCGCCCTTAAATTGGGAGGAGAAGGACAAGGAGAGAATTTCTGAGTGATGTTGAAAAGATGAGAGAGAGTTATGCCAGTAGGAAACATACCTGTCTTTACCCATGCAGTCCAGTCACGTAAAAAAGGAATAAACAAAAACGCTTCATTCTCCAGCAGGATCTTATGATTTTTGTGTCTCCCAGTATGTGTTACTCTTAGCAGAAACTCCACCAGCCAGGCTATTCCAGATCTCAGAGTGCCATAAACAAAGTCACAAAGTAGTAGAACATACCTCTGGCTTATCTCTGCATTTTTGCCTCTCCATGGATATTTAAGGAACCTCCTTTGAATATTCTATTTTCCTTCCTTGAATTTGTACAGGCTTATCTGATCTGTATTTCACCTTATAGGAAGTGGTTATAAAATGAATATAGATTACCTGATTCATACATTCCATGTAATTTAGAAATTATGCATAAATTATAGATACTGAGTATATTTATTTAGTGATCTAGGGTCATCATGTCAGTTTGGGTAAGCCACTTTGGAACAAAAGTGACACCTTCTTGACAGGCTTTCCCCTTGTATTTCAAATAAACCACATACGTTCTCTTTATGGTACAATTAGTACCACCATTTCTAGTTCCTAAAATGTAGTTTATCTAAACACTAATGTTAGTTATATCCCTAAAGAAAATTTCTAAAAATGCACACACACAAATACTTCCTATCTCAATTTAGAGAAAGAGCAATGTGGATTATGAGAATGCTAAGGCACACCATTGATTTACTAAGAGGGTTTTATGTTTCTGCTTCTGTGAGTGTGAGAGGGAAGCAGAAATGCCATCACATTAAAAGATCCTGTCTGTTGTAACATATCTCTATTTCAGATACACTAAGATTGAAAGAAAGAAAACCAAAGCTACTGAGAGGGAATATTCTGTTTCAAAAAATGAGATCATAGTGCTTTAGAAATCACTGTTTTATAACCTGCTTTTATCACTTAACATTCTGGGCATTAAATATTCTTCTGTGGTAGTTTGTAATTCTTGCACAGTGGCCTAGCAAATGGATGTCTAGGAATGCACTTAACCAATATCTTAACTGTCAGTTGTTCGTATTTAGAAGTATTTGACCCAGCACCTCCCATGATGTAAATGTGCTCACATAGCTATTCAGTTTGCAAATTATTTACTAACTCTTTATTAAGCACAGACTATATGATAATACTGGGCCTTGGGAGATACACAGCTAAGTTAAATAATGATATATAGTGGAAATTATGAATAGCTGAAAGTGAAGATATGATTGTTACTGTTAATCACCTGTTGACTATAATTTACAAATTTGCTATTTATTCATACCAGCTTCAGATATTTTCTGTTTGTCTAATCTAGAGTTGGCATATCATCTTCAATTCTTATTTCTACTTTGATATATTAGTGCTCTAAGTATGGTCTCTTTTTTTTCTGAGTTACTTCACCCTCTTTTTAGTAGAAATTTGTGCTAGAAATCGCCTGTGGCAGCCCAAGGAAACATTTTTGTTTGGAGGAAGAGATTTCAGTTCTTTATCTCAAACTTCAAAATTTCTATATTTTCTATGACTACAACTGCTTTACAGCAAAATGCACAAGGATACAAAGATGACTACAATAGAATTCTGATCCAGAAATTCCTTCTGGTTTGACCTGGCAAGTTCCTTTAGTGCTCACATCGCTCACCATGTATCTTAGTTAGAGGCTGAAGAAAATGGCACGAGCAGGCTCAGGACTGATGGTGAAGTGCATCAGATTCATCTTTGAACACTGAGGACTGTCATTTATGCTGAGTTCCCTTTCTTGTCTCTGGGTTTCCGGGCACAACTTAGAGACTTGGACACACTCTATTCTTTCTATCATCAAGATACCCCTCCTCCAAGCCCAACCCACTACCTTTTCTGTGCTGGAACAAAGAAGCACCAAAAAGGTGCTTCAAGATCCTCTTAAACATTTGGGAAGGGCCGGTTTCCCAGTATCTTTAGGTCAGAAACACCTACGTGCCTTGAGTCCCTACAGACGGGAGACTGGTGACTGGCACTGGTGCAGCTTTTTCTAGTTGTTGAGAAGGAAAGTGGCTGGGGGCAGTGGACTAGTGGGAGCTCTTCTGTGACTCTCCCCATTCCCCTGCCCAGGTTCACCATGCACAGCCTGGAATCTGTTCAGACTATGGCTGACAGAGGGAGGAATGCGTTATTCTCTGCATGAGGACCCAGAGATCCCTGATGTAAATTGATCACTCCTTTTTTTTTTTCAGTTTTCTGAAATTTTGTTTGTACCTGCATTCCTTTTGCTCTGTAAAGCAATTGGTATTACAAAGCCCTATCCATTTTTCTTTCCAAATTAATAATGATATGAAACTGTCTGAATTGTTGTGTTTAAAAACTATTGCAAAAAGAAAGAAAAGACCCTTATGGTCTACCTAGATAAAGCAGCACATATCCAGCACTATAGAGTAGGAAACAACATTTTTAAATGGGAAAATGTACTAGGGTTTCTCTTGATAGAACATTCTAGGCATTAGATTTGCATGCCTTAAATGCACACACACACACACACACACACGCACGCACAAACACACACACACTAGTGTTAGTAAAAAAAGGATAAAACCTGCGGAATATTAGTTTTAAAAAAGACTTAAAAGGCTTCTATTTATGTTTTACATATACTAGTTGGTCAACACTGCATATATTTTTTACTCTCTGGGGGATAACACAGATCTAATGTCATACAAAATGTAAAATGGACCTTCTATTCTTTACATTTTGAATGCTGTATCACATACCTTTAGAAAATTTCCCAAACCTTCAGACAAATACTTGATCAAATGATGCAGGTTTGAACGACATAAGCAAATTACTTTCTGTACAAACCTTATGTCCCCATTCAGAGAAGAACAAATTGAAAAATTGATACAAATACCAACAAGATAATTTCAGGAAGCAATAGAGCATTGTTTTGACAACTAAGAAACATGAAGCTTTTAGGACAAGTAGAGAGAGGATTGCACCATGTTTTTCATTTATTATCCTAAGATATCTTAGATAGAAAGAAAATAATTAGGAAAGGAAGATTTGGAAATGATTTGGAGGAATTTCATGCTATTTCAAGCAGTACTGTGGATTGGATAGAATGAACCATGAAATCTTTGCATTCAAAATCTCATATTCCACTGGTTTTATCATTTAAAGTCAGGCTTTCCAATCTTGTGTGGTGCATGAAGACCACTTGTTACCTTGCTATGATGCTTCTCTATTCATTTTGTGGTGTTGACACCACCTCAATGTCTCATTATAGGATTAGATGGTATGGCTAATATGCAAAATGTCCTGAGATAAATGCAGGGCACAAAAATGTCTCTCTTTGTGTATGTGTGTATGTTTGTGTGTGTGTTTATTTAGAGAGTGGGAGAAAGACATGGATTGAGGCACAGAGTTTGAAACAGAGAGGAAGAGAGCTCTCTTTTTATGTTTAAATAATTTCACATGAACAATCGGATTATCTTTTCTCCTTCATTACTACAAATTTTCCCCCATCTCTTAATTCCTTTAGAACATAGTTGACTTTCTAATACATCAGATGTAAGCATCCATTGTAGAATAATCTTTTGAATATTAAAGAGTGGTCTGCGATTTAAGTATTTGCAAATTGTTAACATTTTATTAAGAATTTGTTCTTCTACCTAGAATGTTCTGTCTTAATAGGACTCAAGATAGACTGAAAATATACTTAAATTTTTGTCAGTGTTATGGAGTTGTGTACTTCCTTATATTTGATTGTGTTTCTTCTCTGCCGGTGAGTTACACTGTGAGTCTTTTCACAGGAGAGTTACCTAAAGGAATCTTCTCTACCTGGTTGTCATGACACATGCCAGTCAGGCCTTCAGAATGTGTTTGTCCATGATGATCATGTTTGTAAGATCTTGATGGGTCACTATATGCATAGAAATATGTTTTTATGTCATTTTTTGTATTAAGAAAATTTTATTGAGAGTTTTCAATATATCAGATACTGTGCATATTTAGTTCTAGGAACTCAGAGAACATGATAGAATTGAGATCTTTAAGGAACTTGTGTAATCAAAGCGATAGCTAAAACACAACACCAGAAATGAAAGTGGTAACGAATGAGAGACACTACTCAAGTGTTATAGCTAAAACTCATGGTTGCAGAGCCATGTTGAGTTCAAAGGGGTTAACAAGCACTTGCATATCCAAATAGTCCAAAAGCAGCAAAGGTCCAAGGCCAGGTGTGTCCTGCTAGGTAGACATGGCATTGAAATGCTGACTTTCTCTGATCCATTCTTACCTGTGCTCGCAAACATAGACAAAGGATTGTGGTGGCTTCATGGGGTAATCAAAACCCCAATGGATACCTAACTTTCATCTAGGACATAACAAATTGTGGGAAAATTTCTCAGGCTCATTCTTTCACTCCTGCCCCCAAAGCTTGAGCCAGTTCCTGAGATGTGATATCCAGCCCTGAATAACACACACTGTGTGGAATTCAAGTACACTTAGACCTAAAAGAACAGAGATGAAGGTAGTGAAAGGGTAATTTCTCAGGAAATATTAAAGAGCAGTTTTAAGCAAAACGAATGCTGGTTAGGTCAAAACAGCACATGCCATCTATACTGATAAATAAAAGTTATAAGGGCAGTTTTCATGGAATTCTAACACAGAAAAAGAGGGGATTTGGGGGCAGTAGAGTAATATGAATGGCAATGTGTCCAAGCATTTTCAAAGGCCAGGTTGGCCAGTGCTCATAGTGTGAGAGGCCCAGCCGGAAGGACAGTTCCAAATCAGGCAGGGGCTAGAATATGGGGTCAGGGCTGCTTTGCACCTTCCCAGTACCAGACATCTATATCCATGATACCACATACTGGAATCAAAGTACGGAAGGAAGCAGGGAGAAGAGAAAAGCGGTGGAGGGTTTTTTGTTTCTGCTTTTCCTATTTTAATTGTGTTGGAGAATGGATTCTCAGCATCTCTCTGTCTGCTGCAAATAACCACACTCCAACCAGTGCAACCTTGCTCTGCACACAAGCCCACCTAGGTACTCTCTCAACTCACTGCTTTTTTGCACCTAGCTCTCTTCCAGATTTTTAAAGAAACCTGATCCCCAGGCCCCACCAGGATGCCCTGACATGTGCTGGGTCAGAAAACTGTTGGAACACATTCACCCCAAAATTCCCATGAAAGGAGAAAATTGAACTTAAGAAGAAGACAAATGTGAACTCTATGAGAACTCTAGAGTCTTGTTCAGAAAGAGGGTGAGGAGAGAAGAGTGGAAAACCCTTGACTAAAGCACAGTGGTTCACACAGAGCTCTGTTTTGTCCAGTAATGGAGCACTTTGCATTGACAATCAGAAACACAAAACAGCTTAATAAAAGCAAGTGTCAGGAATTTCAAGTATCTTCAAGAGCATTTGACTTAAATGAGCTCAGTGATGGAGTATTCAAGTAAAGAGGGGGTTGTTAATGTGCTAAATTAAAAGGCTAATCAAAGAGCCAAGTTCTTACAAATGAGAACAGGAACACAATTAGTTAATGGAGGATTGAGAAAAATAAAGGATGGATTTTGTTTTTCCATATGCATTGATAGACTCACATTTTCTCTGGAGCCCTCAATGTTTTCAACCAATTAAAGGGGCAGAAAGTCTTATGCCACTTATCATTTGGAAAATTAAGCCAAACATTATACATTGTATTTTATGGAAAGGGGTTAAACACCCATATACTTGCAGGTACTCTTAAATATATACAAGTGTGTATCATGTTCAGGTAATAACATGGTTCTTTTCGTGCATGCGAGATTTTATCATAGATCATGTCTTTAGCTAGATGTGATGGCACAAGCCTGTAACCCCAGCACTCTGGGAGGCTGAGGAAGACAGATCACAAGTTTGAGCCCAATTTGGGCAAATTGGTAAGACCCTTTTCCAGGATTTTATTTATTTATTTGTTTGTTTTTCAAAAGGAAACATGAATTTATTTCCATTTTTCCAAAGCCTTTTTCTTGAAGCAAAACAACTTGATCCTTCCCTGTCATTATGGATGTATGTTCTGTTTTGCATTTTCATTAACACCAATATCTTAAATGGACCCAGAGTGAAAAGACAGTCCATTCTGGAGGCTTCTGATGGCCGTTTGTCACTTTGTTCTTTGAGGTGACCGGCTTTTTAAAAAGGGTTGAGGATGTAGCTCTGTGCAAACACCTGGATCCAATCCCCAGTACTACAAAAAGAAAAAATAATCAGGGTTTTGGGAATGGGCAAAACAGTATTCAAAAATCAAGCTCTTCTGTTTTGTTTTGTTTTGTCTTTTTGAGACAGAGTCTCACTATGCAGTTCCAACTAGCCTTGAGCTCACTTTGTAGCCAAGGCTGCTCTGGAATTTGCAATGATCCTCCTGCCTCAACATCCTGAGTGCTGGGATTACAGGCATGAGCCCCCGTGCTCAGTTTACTTTTGTTATTCTTTGCAGATACATTCATCCTCTTTACATCTCATCACTAGGAAATACATTCTAAGACTCCTATTGGCTGCCTGAAACCACAGATTGTTTTGGACCCAAGACATGGTATTTCACTCTATATATTTATACCCATGATAAAGTTTAATTGTTAATTCAGCACAGGAAGAGATAAAAAAAAACAATATAATAGAGCCACTGTAACAATATATTGTATTAAAGGCTACTTAAAATTTCTGGATTGCTTAATTCTGAAATTTTCCATTTGATGCTTTCAGAACATGGTTGAGTGCAGTTAACTGAAACCATAGAAAGTGAGAGCTCACTAAGAAGCAATCATTGGAACCTTATTTTCCAGTCCCTAAAATGGGGCTGATACTCTTGTCTGAAACTATCACTAAGCAAATGAATACTGAACTGGTTGTGCACAGCCAACAGCCTCTCATTGGCTACTGCCTCCTTTTGGATAATCAGGACCCAAACTACATCATTTGTTAATTTACATATCACCTTGCCTAGTACCTTTCTCAAAAGGTTGTGGTGAAGTTCAAATGGTATATTGTAAGAACAGTCCTCAGAATCATGGATACAAGTTATCAGATGTTTGGTAGTAATTAGCTGTCTCTCATTATTGCTGTTATTATTGTTAAAACAAAATTCAACACAGGCAGGGGCTTCTGCATGTGTATGGATGAATATAGGACGAGAAAATGTGTGTGCAGGGAAGGGTGGGCCCTTCTGGATAGCTGCAGTGGGAAATGGTTTATAAAGCAGGGATTTGGGAGGCAGCCAGGCATGGATGAGTTCAAACTCACATTATATCAGGTTTTTAAGGTGTGACCTGCAGTGTTTTGCTTAAATCTTCTTTAAAATGGGGACAGCATTGGAGGAGAGAGGAGGAGAATATGATAGAACAATTTTCAGTATCTAGCTCAGTGCATGGCACTGAAATGTGAGAATTTATGCTCTTTTCCTCCCTATTACTAATTTTATATGGACAAAAAAAGAAAGAAAATCTTCCATGACAGATGAAGGGAAAAGGAAACTAAAGATGAAAAGAAGTTTTAAATTTGGGCCCTAAAAGGATGAATTAATATGAGTGCTGAACTCTTTATTCTGAGAAATGAGTAGCAGAAAGTAGTGGTGAAAAGTTTCTCTTTTCATAAAGAAAAATGGTGACTTTCTTTCTAAAAAAATATTAACAACTGGACATTCAAGGAGTGAAAATACAGGTAATAGCAAGAATCTCTGTGACCTATAACTCACTATTATTGTTATTTTGATATATCTCTCCCATTTACTTAATTACTTATATACTTGACTTTATTTGGATATACTGTTCTCTCCAAAAGTGGATTCATATAGCAAATGCATTTGTATACAAATTAGCTCACAAAAATTTTCCGTTTCTCCTAATTTTTAAAAATATATTTTTTAAGGTTGCACCTGAGCATTTGAATGCATCATAATTTATCTCCCCATTTGCATACTGTTAGTGTTTTCAAAGCAAGTTCATGATAAATATCAGTGAAATAAACAATAACAACTTTAGAAATTATCAATTGGGCAAAGAAGAGTGAACAAATGATTCTCAGGGGAAGAATCAAATGGTCATAAGTATAGAACTCTGTGTTCATCCTCCCCAGGGTCATATAAACACAAACTACACTAATATGTTCCATCAAATCGATATTTTACAGCATGTAACTTACCAAGTGCTGGCCAGGGTGTGAGAATTCTGTACCTACATGCTTCAGTTTTTGTTGTTGTTGTTGTTGTTGTTGCTTTTTTTATGGAGCCTAGACTGTTACATATTTTTAGAAGTTCATCTGTAAGTGTGAGCTATTTTTTTTTAAAGGAGAGGCTTAAACTTCCTGGGCTTGCAGAAGATTATTTTTCAAGGAAATACTCAGAAATGCGGGAAAGAACAATGTTATGCACAAAGATACATGGTCCCAACTTGTTTAAATGTAGTTAATAGTTCCATAAATTTCCACGCAGAGGAAAATAAAAGTCAGTTAAGCCACTGTACAGTATACTTTTTACAAGTTCTTTTTAAAATTTTTCTTATTAGTGTATAGTGGTGATATATATAAAAACATTCATCATGGGGAATTGGTACATATACATATCACATCTTGTCCTTTTTACTTCCCCTTTCCCTCCTCTGGCTGTCCTGTGATATTTGGGCAGGTTTTACATGTTTTAATCATTCTCCCCACTACTTCTCTTGTCCCAACTTCTCCCTTGGTTTCACATTTTAGAATGTGTGAATATGTTCACTGTGTATAACACATTTTGATCACATCTATTCCTGTATCACCCACCTTTACACTGTCTTTCCTTCCTCTGTCTCACTACGTTGTATGTTTTGGAGAACT
This sequence comes from Hydrochoerus hydrochaeris, assembly GCA_004027455.1. Classification (NCBI taxonomy): domain Eukaryota; kingdom Metazoa; phylum Chordata; class Mammalia; order Rodentia; family Hydrochaeridae; genus Hydrochoerus; species Hydrochoerus hydrochaeris. The sequence goes on from PVLA01001855.1 coordinate 138,752, forward strand.
TAGACTGCCTTCATTAGGTGCTCAGTGTTAAGATACAACTGTAAATATGGATGTTCTCCAGTGGGTCCAAGGACCTTGTTCATGGCTAGAGCTTTGTTCTGGCTGCAGTAGGCTGGCACAAACAGAAACCAAGTCAGGACCATAACTTGTAGCTTGGAGAGATTCATGATGCTCCAGTGTCCTTGAAACTGGGTTGTGCATGCAGTGTAAGAAGGAAATCAGTAGGAAGTTTGTAATCATGATGGCAAAAAAATAAAATCCCCTGGATTACATTCCATAATCTTGGTAAAAGTAAGTATAGAAGATAGCACAGTGGAATCATGAGTAAGAGTAGATAGAGTTTTTAGAGGAAAGAAATGGGCTCAGAAAGGGAACTAAGGGATCCAGTTTAGACAGCTCAAAACCTCCAGGGAGAGAAAGTAGGTCTCATATTTAAAAGTGATGCCATTCAAAAAGATCACATGATAGTTGTTATAACAGTGATGCAACTTTATCAGAATGTTATTAGAAGGTAAATGTGGGCCAGGTGTGGTGGCGCACTCTTGCAATTCCAGCTCTGGGAAGCTGAGGCAGGAGGATCACAAACTCAAGCCCAGTCTGGGTAACTTAGCAATTTAATGAGACCCATTCTTGAAATAAAAGTAAATGCTACCTAAAAAGAGCCAGTGTGGAGCTCAGTGCAAAAGCTCTGTGTTCAATGGTTAATACTGCAGACAAACCAATAACAAAAACAACAAAGAAAAGCCAAAATAAAACATGTGAAAGCAAGATTTTAATGCATATCAAGTAGGCATTCAGCATATAATTTTTAAAATATGTTTGCTTGCTACAGGTTCTGTTCTCAAGTCTTCCCTGACCCTCTGTTTTTCTGGCTGTTAGAATCTGGCTAACTGTTTGGCAATCAAGGAACTAGGGATTTCTGACTTCTGAACTGTCTGGCTTTGTTTTTCTTTGCATTCCATGTCCAAGTATGATAAACTTAGTAGTTTGTACAAACTTTTGAAAGAAGGATTTACCCAGACCAAAGCCTTTCCCGTGCTCCCTCTCCACATCCTCTCCAGTCTGGAATTGCAGCAACTAGGTGCCATGGGGACCCTTTTCTTTGTGCTGAGGCTCCTTAAGCTTCCACAGCTTGCATCTCGCCTGGGATAGGCCTGCACAGAGAGTGTGTAGTGGCAAAAGGTCTTGCCCATATCTCCTTCTTCCCTCTTCAGAAAGAAACTGTCATAGGACTTGTAGTTATGGTACCCCAATTAAACGACTATTTGCAAGTGTTTTTCCCATTGAGAACTTAAAAGGGGGAAGGAAAATGCAAAGATGAACCTTGATTCTCACTTTGTACAGGAACTGTATTCTCTGTGTTTCCGCAGATGGTCAGCCTATATGTGAAGAAGGAGTCTATATGGAGACTGAGTCTTACCAAGGGCCTCAGGATTATCTTTAGTGAAGTGTTATCGTCCCCTTCAAACATTCACTTCTTTTAGATATCTTCGTAGTATTTAAAGCAAGAATAAAACATGCCAGGATATTTATGAATCATGAGATTTAATAGAGACCAAAGTGGATCTTATTATTGATGTGCTTATTGCTTCATTAAATTCCCCTTAAGGTTTGCAGCATGGATATGGATCATTTGCAATAATAATTATGCAGTGATCGATTGATTGGGTCTGACATTGCACTTGTCACCTTGAAATGCAAAATTCATCTATTTTCAACAGTGTGAACATTTCTCGCTAATCTTGCACACCAGCATGCAATAGTTTATTTTATAGAGAAAGTACAATTTATGAAGTTTGGAGACTTAACATTTACCTTTGCAAAAAAAAAAAAGAAGAAGAAGTATCACTTGTCATTTTATAATGAAATGAAAATCATCCAACCATTAATTTTTTTGAGATTAGAAAACATAGTCTAGTTTTGGCAGAAGTTTTCAAACCCAAAATGCATGCACTTCAATTGAGTGCTACAAGTATATTGTGAGTATTGGATTTGACTAAGCTTCACATGAACCATGAATGGTAAAATTGCAGGCTAAAGACTAAGTTCTCCATGCATGGGTGTGCACACACACACACACACACACACACACACACACACATCTATGCATCTACCTGTATGCTTTCTATTTACTTACCTACCTGTCTTCTGTTGTAATCCCAAATATAGAGTACAGTTATCCAAATACTATAATCCTTTTCCCAGTCTTCCTCACAATCCAAAAAGTTATATTTATAATCCCATTGAGAGTTTATTGGAATCTCAGCAAGATAATTCCAATCTACCACCTCCAATGCAATCCATGGCAAGAGTAAAGACACCAGACATATTCCAAGTTAAGAGCAGCCAAGGTGGCCTAAATCTAAACCCCGTGAGGATGTGTGGACAAACGCCCTGATTCTAGGCCTCTCCCAGAATTTATTAACTTGTGAAGCAGGGGGTGAGTCAAGGATGAGTGCTGGGGAAGATGGTGGGAACTACATGAGTAACTTGAGCTGGCTAACCAGATAGTGTAAAAAGCTTCTCTGCAAAATGCATAAATAAGAATATATAGAAGAATCAATTTGTATAATTCAATTAAATTAGCAACTTAATTTTTTTTGGAGGCTGTTGCTTTGATTTCTGATATGTGAACTCTTGTGCCCTGGGGGGCCATAGCCTCTTTACCTTGAAGCTCATACCTAGTTGACATTCCTGGAGCTGATGGCTCTCATATCCTGCTGTGCTTATATATTTTAGAGAGAGCACTATGTGAGGAAACAGGAGACTGGCTGATGGCTTTAGAGATTACATCCCAGTACCTTAGCTAGCCTTATTTGCAATGCTTAGAGCCAACTGAAGAGAGAAGAGAATACCATGATCAGCTCTGTACATATCAGTATAAGGAAATAAGTCTCCATATAATCGAAGTCGCAGCAACCACATTCGAGTTTTGTCTCCCACAGTCTACTATTTACTTAACTTACATTTAACTTTCTCTCTGCCTAAATAATGAAAAAGTCTATTTCTGGAAGTGTGGGTACCTTGCCAAGTGCCTACCCAATATCATACTGAATTCTATTCCATTTCACAATTTAGATATTTCTTTGTAAGTTGTGTTTTTTTAAGAGGGGAACATAAACCAAACCACTGACCTCATGCTTCTGTATTTATATTAACTATGATTTCCAAAACTTTCCCTATCTTGAATTTATGACATGTCCAGTCTCAAGTCAGTTTAGCAATGAATAATCATTGATAGAATTGCTTATTCAGGGCCAGGCATTGTGCCTGGTGCTGGAAATAGATGTCAAATGAGTCTGGTGTGGCCCTTCTCTATGAGGGAATAACATTCCAGGACAGCCAGAAGGCCAAAGCCCATTGAATCTTTCTGAGTGTAGAAATACATTTTATTACTGGTGCAAGAACATGTTCACAATATATGGCTGAGATGATAGAAGACAAATAATAAAAAGTATATATATATATATATATATATATATATATATATTTCAGATTCCATTAAATGTTAAAAATAATGATGATGTTTAACCTGTGTTAACATGTTTACCAGTGGCCAACTCTTAGATTTATCATGTAGTTACTCCCCAGCAATTCCATGAGTTACTCTTATGATGTCCATTATATGTGAGACAATATTGAAGACTACAGAGAGCAGGACTTGAATCCAGAAAGACTGTCTGGAGCCTGTGTTTTACAATTCACTTCCGAAAGTGTGTGTGTATGGGTGTATGTATGCATATAAATATATATATGTACATATAAGAGGACTGACCTACACACATACATAACGCACACACAGACACACACACTCACATACATGTGCATCCTCCAAAATGTAAACACTGATTGATAGGGCTGATTTCTTGTTTACATACCCCTGCAGTTTTAAAGTTTTCATTAACATAATAAAGATTTAAAGTAACATAAGTTAAAATGTCTCATATAGGACATAATAAAAAGCTAATATGATAGTATCAGAATTTGTGTAGAAAGAGCTCTAAGATGCCCCAAAACATGTTAGCAATCCTCAGATGCATGGCTGGAACTGCCTCTAACTCTAAGCCATGAGAAACTGCCACTTCTTGATGACATAATTTGCAAAGATACTTCATAAGTCTCTGAAAACACACTGGAAGATTTCTGCAGCTCACCTGTTCAAACATGCATGGGCAACTGGAACGTCCCCACAATTAGTTAAGACAACTTTGAAAACAGAATAAATAAAGACAGCACAAATCTATGAAAACTATTCTATGACATACATGTTCTAAGGAAATATTCATTAATTGGACTGGCTTTCGAAGATTACTTTTAGGAGGTAAGATACAAAGAAAGTCAAAGTAGGAAAATTCCATCCGATTCTTAACTAACAGCTTTCTAAAGATTTTTAATTTTATAAAAATCTGTTCCTTATTACTAATAGCAGAAAGTGGAATTTTAATTTCCTTTTCTATTTCCATTTGTAGAGTTTAAAGTCATTGGTTAAATAAAGCAATCATGTCATCTGCACTTGCCAGTATGATACAGATCTTCCTCAACTTACATAGTCTGATTTAGGATTTTTCAACCTGAAGATAGTGTGGAAGGGACATGCATTCAGTAGAAATCAAAGTTCAAATTTTGAATATGATCTTTTCAGGGCTGTCAGTTTGTCCTGCGATACTCTGAGAGGCACGGTGAGCCGTGGTGGTGAACCATCCCTCCTATCAGACATGCAGTCACAAGGGCAACAGGAAGTACTCTTTGGTGCCCTGTGTTGTCAGCAACTTTTAGAAACAGATGTACAATAAATTACACAAAATATTCAATATTTTATTACAAAATAGGCTTTGCATTGCATGATATTTTTCCCAACTGAAGCTTTAGGTAGGTGTTTTGGGCATTTTTGAGGTGATCTAGGCTGAATTGTGGCATTTGGTAGGTTAGGAATATCATTTTGACTTATACTGTCAACTTATTTTGAATTTATCTGAATGTAGCTCCCTTGTAAATAGAGACTCACTTGCAATGTTAGGAGATATCCATCTATATCTATATGAAATTTACAGCTAAATCAAATAATAATGAAAGCAGCATTCAAGTATTGAAGGTTTTGGATGGTGACATCTATGAAATTGCTGAGGACTGCATTCCCGACCTCTGAATCCTGCCTGCCTCCCATACCTTCCAACAGAATTGAGGACATAACAAGCAATATTTGTTGATGTAGCTTTTTATGGAGTAACACCAACATGACTTGAAAGTTGTCTGAATTAATCTAGACCCTCACCCTCAATGCTATCAGGAAATTGTGCCCCTCAGATTAAAAACAACTACTGTAAACCTGAGGTGGAAGAATATTAATCACAGGCAAAGAAAGCAAGATTTAGATGAAAGTATCTTGTGAAGATTCTGGTTTAAAAACTGACTTACCTAAGATTATACAAATAATCAATAGTATAGGTTAGATGAAAATGTTTGACATTTGTAATCAAATCAGGATATCTTGCTGCTATATTACTGACTCCTTAGACATATGTTTTTCAAAAAGATATGTTTTTCTTAAGGAGTTATATAGTTATGGCCACCAGAGGTAAGGACAGTGAACCCAGGAACTCTACTATTTATTTATTCCTCACTTGATCTTTCACTGAATATTGTTCTGTTTTCTTTCAGCTTTGAGTGGGAAAAGTTCCCAAGTCGAATTGACATAACCAAAACCTACCCATAGTGCAGAATTCACTTAAAAACAAAATGCCCATGTCCAGGAGGTTGGTCTCAGACACAGTTGTACTGAATGTCAGTATTATATTCCCTTTTTACTTTTAGCTCTCCTTGCTTTGATGTAGGTTTCAGTCATGGGCAAGTACTTCCCTTCAGTAACCACCAAGCTATGTTCTTCTAGGTAGGCACTTCCAGTTAAAGGACAGAATTTCTGTACCAAAAGCCTTGAGGCTTGCGCAGAAGTCTCAGCACAGTCCCTCAATGGTTCAGCTTAGATTGCACACTTATCTGTTAACCAGTCATGTTGGCTTGTCATTAGTATGTGGTGATTATCCAGGCCTAGCTCACATGACTACCTGAAGCCTAGACTTTCTCTCCCAGAAGCACTAGAACTATGAATGGAGAAGGAGTTGTTCTGCTTGGGAAGGTTAAGAGATACATAATAGATGCCAGGAAAGATTAGAATGACTCCTTACCAATGTTTGATAATTTCTTACTATACAAGTCTCTGGTTTCCATGGGACTTGGAGGAAGTTATGGAACACTTAGAACCACTTGATAGTGCTCAATTGAATTTCGCTTTACTCCTTAAAGTTCTTTCGCTACAGATTTGTTGCAGCACGGTGAACTATGAAAGCATCATGTATCTTGAGTCCAGTCTTTCTCAGTTTCATTTTATTAGCCAGGTGCACGATCTCCTTGTCAGAAGGCAAGGAGGGGCTTTCTTCAGGGACTCGGAGGCCTTCTGAGGACAGACAGAATAATATGGAAGCTGGAGGATTATGAGCTCAAGACGTAGGGAAGGACTGAATGTCACCTGAGATCCTTTATCCAGGGCAGCACTGCCCTTCTTATTTGAGAGGGTCCATTTTATACTTTTCAAACAGTTTCACTAAGGAATAAGTGACATTAACATATACCTCACATAAGTGAAATGTATATATACACCCATGAAGCCTTTAGTACAGTCAAACTAAGAAATGCTCCATTCCCTAGCACTTTTCTCCTGCTTCCACCTCTCCCTTTCAGCTGCCTTCCCCGGAACACCCAGCGACCTTCTTTCTGTCCCTAGACATTAGCTTGCCATTTCTGGAACTTGATATAAATGGAATCAAAGAGTAGGTGGGGTTTCTTTTTATAGCCATTAAACCTACACAGAATTCAACTCTTCCAATCATTTCTCCATGTCTTTTTGTGTCTGAAAAGTATCATCAAAGTCATTTAACAATAGCCTTCATTTTCTATAGCTGAGGTCTAGGTCCTATGTTAGCTTGTCTGTGAAGAATTCTGGGGACTTTCTAATGTAAAATGTAGGGTTTACCTCCATTTTCCTTCTCTTCTTACTATTGTAAAGTATAGTTGACTTAGGCAAATGATGTGGTGGGTGACAGGGACAAAAGAGCAGAAAAAGTTATAAAGAGATGAAGGAAGACAAGACAGTGCTTTATCAGTGTGACCCTGGAGATAAAATGTAGGGGTGATCAAATTTTAGCTAGCTAGAAGAACATAAAATGCCCAAGTTTTAACTTCTGATCACTCAACCCTGCTGTTCTCCCTTGCATGTATTCTCCCCAAAGAGTTAAAGACATCACTATTATAGTGACACACATGTACCCATGTTTGTAGCAGCACAATTCATAGTAGCTGAATCTTGGAAGCAGTCTATATGTCCTCTAACAGATGAACAAATAAAACGTGATCTTTCCATGTAATGGCATAATACTCTGCAATCAAGAAGGATAATGGTGAGGCATTTGTGGGAAAATTAATGCACCTTGAAACTATGTTAGATGAAATAAATCAGCCACAAAAGTTTAAATATTGCATGGTTTCTCTTATATGAAAAGCCTAAAACATAAATAAGCAAATGAAAAGATAGATAATAGGAAGTAGGGAGATATATCTTTCTCAAATGAGAAGGAATCCAAGATGCAGAAAGAACAAAGAAATATAAGGGGAGGTATTGAAAAAAGAATGGAGATATGTTATGTACATGTACCAGCTCCCATGAATAATGTAATCAATACATACTGCAAATGTGTGCTGATGAAAAGTAAAAATTTTTATAAATGAAATATGTAAAAAATCAAATAAAACAATGCTCAGCATAGTTCAATCTCTGATGATTCAAAACACCTTCGAGATCATTGTGAGCATCTACTATGAAATCAGAAGCATTGGGAAGAGAGATTAATAATAAATACATGTTCTTTGTTTGCTACCAAAAGACTTTGAAAATATGCACAAATTGAAGATCAATGTAGTAAATGACTTTCAGATACTCAATGATACAGATGCCAGGTAAATAATTTATCATTCATTTAGTTACCTAGTAAACATTTATTGTTCTTCGTGATATGTTTCTAGGTGCTGTGTATATGATGGCACACAAGATAAAGCATTACTTCCTTCTGTGTCTTTGCCTGTATGCACGTTCATATTGCATGCATTTAGTTCACTGGGAACTGTTAAATATATTATTATTTGATTATAAAATGTGAAAGCTGTTTGTATATAAATCTAAATTAATACAATGTGGCAACATACGTTTCAATTAAAAATGCCCATAATTTTGACCTCCTGCTGGCACTAGTAGAAATTTTCTTCCAAGCTACTCTTGCTTGTATGCTCAGGGAGGTATAAGCTATGAGACTTCTGGGAGCCTTGTATGATTTTCCTAAATGCCCATCCAAGAAATGCTGTTGATGGAAGTGATCATATGTGTTGATGACCACAAGAAGTTGTAAGAAGAATGAACTTATTTGTTTGTGCTGACATTTACCAAACTCTTAGATGCATGGTGAAGGGGAAAAAACAAGAAGCATCACTGTATTTTAGGTTACCACTTGTCAGCAGGATGGAAAAATACATCACACAGACTTTAAAAGGAAATGTAAAATGCTGATAACTTTTGAAAAGTTGTTAGACTAGGTAGCTAGGTTGGCAAAAGGTGAACATTTTGAAGTATTGTAAACATTTACAAGGTATGTACCTAGGGTATTGTTATGGTTTTTGTCTAGATGACCTGTGAAAGCCTCATGCTATCATAGGGCTTTTTCAGGGGTGACTGAATTTAGTGTGATGCTGCGATTAAGGGTGTGTGATTAGTATATCAATTCACTGATTGGGTTTGGCATAGTTTTAGCTAGGATTAAAGGTGTGAGTACTATGCACACCCTAGGGCCAGAAACCTGCATACAATATGAGGGCTAGAAAGAGTCTTGTCTTCCCCTCTTGTTGCTTTTGCTGTCTTCAGCTATGAATGGTTGCCCCTCTGCCAAACCACCCTGCCTTGGAGCAGTAGTCTGATTAGGGACTAAAACCTCTGCAAACTGTGAGCTAAATAAACCTTTTCTTCCTTAACTTTGGGTGTTGGGTATTTTGTCTCATCAGAAAGAAAAGTAAGACAGCTTTTCAGTTTTGTAAGAATAATTTTAAAAGTAGATAGATAAAATGAGTAAGTGAAAATGCAAACATTTTCTAACATTTGGCTCTGGTTATCTTATAATTATTTTATGAACATGCTCTGTAAGTTTGCTTTTCTCTCTCCCTTGTTTATCATTCCACTCAAGCAGAGAAACAGGAGAGAAGAAAATTCTTGCACCCAGCCCCTTCACCAGTTTTTGCTATGGCCAATTAAATAAATGATTCCCCAACTCGATCCTAGAACCCTAAGGGAACTTGGATCACTGAAGGAAGGAGAAACTCCCAGGTGGATATAGTCCAACTGAAATGTGATGTTCCTTTGGGCCACTAACAGTAGACTATGGTGATCCAGGCCTTTGACAGAGTAACTCAAATAAGAAGAATGAGGTCTCTCTGGTTGGAGATAGGAAGATAAAAAGTAGGAGGCAGAACTTTGCAGAACTGAGGAAAGGTAACACAGTCAGAAAGCAGTAGGACTCTATGGATAGAGGTACTGTGCGGGCCAGAACTTCCTCTTCTACTCATAATCAGTGTTTTCAGGCAATGAAGCATTTGAAGATTGGGGTGATTGATGGAATGATTCCAAAGCAAACCAATGAGATAAAACTCTTGGACACTTTCACTTACTCATTCAGTTGTTCATTAGTGTGTATATAGAGTAGCAACTTCTTTGGCCAGGGTGTCTAACATGATGCAACAATGGTGCCAAGTTGTTCCCCTCACTGGATTTTAAATTTCATGTCAGGAACAGAGTTGCATGTCAAATAAACTCACAGTCAAATTATGGTTTTTTTTTTTTAATTTTAAAGAGAATAAAACAAAACAGAACAGAACAAAGCAGATCAGAGAAAAACAATGCAAATATACAGGATTTCAGAACAAGACAGCAGGAAATCAACAGTGGCTACCATAGTCTCTTGCTTTCTTCGAAATAGTTGTTCATACCGTCACACACAATAAGTTAATACAAATCAAAACAGTACAAAAGCAATCAAAACACAAGAATGAGAGCCTATGGGCCTTCAAAATCAGACACTGGGAAATCAATAATGGTGACCATAATGTCTCTTGTTTTCTTCAAAATAGCTGCCCATACCTTCATACAGATTGAAATCAAATAATTGAAAACAGACTAAAAACAATCGAGACCAAGAATAAAAACATTATTGGACTTCAAAACAAAATGATAGGAAATCATCAATGGCAACCATGATGTCTTGTTTTCTTCAGTGTAACTGTTCATACCATCAACATAATAAAATCAATTCTTGTACACCCTTTAGGTGAATTTCTAGGCATATAAAGCCTATACATATGCATCTACTTTTTCTGTATTAGAGGGAAAAACAAAACAAAGTAGAATAAAAACAAGAAACAAGAGTCAAATAAATAACTATTAACAAATAACCAAAACAATAACAATTTAGGCTTTCAAAGTAAGGTGATAGGAACATAAAAAATTTTATTGTTTTGCCTAGTTATCTTCAAAAGACATATTCAAATTACCAGATACAGTCATGCAAAATTGATCTAATACTACGGATGTTGGCTGTTTTGTTACAAGAACTAATAGAATTAGTAGTACAATCACTTAGTAATTTTAAGTGTATATATACAAATTTGTATTTTTGCTTTTCCTTCTTTTCTTCTTTTCCCTGAGTTTTTTCCTCTTTGAGCAGTTTCTCACCCTTTCACAATGTTTATTGAACATTTTGTATCTTATTGACTCTTTCAGTTTCTTACTTATGGAAACAATGCGATATTTACACATGTGAGTCTGATTTATTTTACTTATGAGTGTGGTCTCAAGTGACATCCATTTACCTATACAAGCATCAATGTGGTCTTTCTTTATAGCTGAGTAGTATCCCAGTGTATAAAAATACCACTTTTTTTTTTATCCATTCCTCAGTTGATGCACATTTGGGTTGTTTCCAAGATTTAGCTATTATAAATTGGGCTGCTATAAACATGGGTGCACGTACATAATGGTAATATGGTGTTTTCAGTTCTTCTGGAATATGTCCAGGAGTGAAATAGCTGGGTCAAATGGGACTTCCAATCCCAGATTTTTGAGGAATCTCCACACTGTCTTACACAGTGGTTGCACCAGTCTGCACTCCCACCAACAGTGCAGAGGAGTTCCTTTTTCCTCACAGCCTCTCCAGTATTTGTTATTAGAGGTTTTCTTGATCCTGGCTATTCTTTCTGGAGTGAGATGGAAACTCAGTGTGGTTTTAATTTTCACGTCTTGAATGAGCAATGATGCTGAACATTTTTTAATGTATTTATTTGACATTTTTATTTCTTCATCTGAGAAGCATGCATTCATCTCAGATGCCCATTTTTGGATTGGGTCTTTGAATTTCGGGGGCCTGATTTTATTTTTAATTCCTTATATGTTCTACATAGAAGTCCTTAGTCTGAGGGACAGTTGACTAAGATTTTTCCTAATTTGTGGGTTTTATTTCACTCTGTTGTATATTTCATTTCACATGCGAAAACTTTTTAATAAGAGCCCAGTTGTTGATTCTGGGAAGTATGTCTTATGTAGTTTGATTTTTGTTTATGAGTTTTCTGCTGACCTCTGTCTTCAAGATTTATATCTACTTTGTCTTCCAGCATATTTAGTTTTTGTGTTTTAATATTTAGATCTTTGATCCATTTTGACTTTAGCGCATGGTGATAGGTATGTGTCTAGTTTTAGTTTTTATCATATGGAAAACCAGTTTTTCCAGTACCACTTATTGAAGAGGCTTTCTTCCAGTGAGTGTGTTTGGCCCCTTTCTCAAAGATAAGGTGGCTGAGTGTGTTTGTAGTTGTGATTGTATCTTCTAACCTACTCCATTGATCTTCAGGTTTGTTTTTGTTCCAGTACCATGCTATTTTATCACAGTAGCTTTGTAGTATAACTTCAAGTCAGGGATTGTGATGCCTCCTGCCTTGCCTTAGTTGCCCAGAATTGCCTTTGCTATTCTAGATCTCTTCTGGTTCCAAATGAATTTTAGGAGTGATTTCTCTAGATCTATGAGGTATGTTAGTGGTATTTTGATTGGGATTGCATTGAATCTGTATAACAATTTTGGGAGAATGGCCATTTTCACAATATTTATTCTTCCTATCCATGAACAAAGGATGTCTTTCCATTTTCTGAGATCCTCTTTGATTTCTTTTATCAGGGTATTATAATTTTCCTTGGTAGCTCTTTTACTTCTTTCATTAGATTAATTCCTAAGTACTTCATTTTTTTGGATGCTATTGGGAAGGATGTGGTTTTCCTTATTGTTCTCTCAATGAGTTTGTTGTTTGTGCACAGGAATGTTATTGATTTTTGAGTCTTGACTTTGTATCCAAAGTCTTTCAGTGGAATTTTGGGGTCTTCTATATAGAATATCATGTCATCTGCAAATAATAATTTAACTTCTTTCTTTCTTATCCTTATTCTTTTTCTCTCTCTTGTCTATTGCTCTGGCTAATATTTCCAGCATTATATTGAGTAGGAGTAGTGATAGTGGACAGCTTTGTCTTGTCCCTGATTTTAGAGTGAAAGCTTTCAGTTTTTGACCATTTAATATGATGCTGGCTGTTGGTTTGTTATAGATGGCTTTTATCAGATGGAGGTAGACAAGGGGAGCCAGACCCATGCCACCGCCGCGAGGTGAGTTCCAGCTCGCTGGCACTGGCCCAGGAAGAGTTTGGGACCATTGATCCCCCTAAGACACTGGACTAGGCTCCATAAGTTCTGCAGGCTTGAGTGGACTGCGTCCAGCGACCTTCATTCAACCAGGGGAGCCAGGCCCACCACTCGAGGGGAGCCAAAGCCACATGAGACCCAGTAGCGGAGGGCACAGGAGGTGATTTCCAACACATCCAGGGAAAGCTTTGGAGCATTGCAGATGGAGGTAGAGATCATCTACTCTGACTTCCCATAAGATACTTATCATGAATTAGTGTGGACTTTATCAAAAGCTTTTTCTGCATCTATTGAAATGGTCAGGTGATTCTTATTTTGGCTCTATTGATATGATATATTACACTTATTGATTTGCATATGTTGAACTATCCCTGCGTTTCTGAGATGAATCCCACTTTGTCATGGTGTATAATCTTCTTGATGATTTGCCACATTGTGTTTGTCAGTATTTTATCAAGAATTTTTGCATCTGTGTTCATTAGGGATGTTGGCACTTTTCTGGTTGAGTCTTTCTCTGGTTTTGGTATTAAGGTAATATTTGCTTCCAGGAATGAGTCAGGAACAATTTGTTCCCTTTCAATTTCACTGAAGAGTTTAAGGAGTGTTTGCATTAAGTTTTCCTTGAATTTCTTGTAGAATTCATCTGTGAATCCATCAGGACCTGGGCTTTTCTTTGTTGGTAAAGTTCTAATTACATTTTCAATTTCATTAACTGAAATTGGATTATTCAGCAGTTTTACATCTTCTTGATTCAGCTTTGGTAATTCATATGTTTCTAGGAATCTGTCCATTGTTTCTGTGTCATCAAACCTGTGAGAGTACAAACCTACTTCAAACCTTTCTAAGTAGGTATTTATGATCTTATGTATTTCCATAGGGTCTGTAGTGATTTCACCCTTTTCATTCCTTATTGCATGAATTTGAGTTTTTTCTTTCCTTTTTTAAATAAGGTTGGCTAAGGGATTATCAATTTATTTATTCTTTTAAAGAACCAACTCTTTGATTTGTTAATTCTTTGTATTTTTTTATTAGTCTCTATTGCATTGATTTCTGTGTTGATTTTTATAATTTCCTTCCTTGTTTTGGCTTTGGAATTGACTTGCACTTCTTTTTCTAGATGTTTAAGGTGTAGCATCAGGTTGTTTATTTGTGTTAATTCTGTTTTCCTGATGTGGGAATTTGCTATAAATTACCCTCTGAGGACTGCTTTCATTGTGTCCTACAGGTTCCAGTAAGTTGTATTTGTATTTTCATTTACTTGTAGATATTGTTTAATTTCTTATGTGACTCATTGATTGTTCAGGAGTGTATTATTTAATTTCCATGTGTTTATGGAGTTTTTGCAGTTTCTATTGTCATTAATTTCTATTTTCATGGCACTGTGATCAGATAATATGCGTGAGAAAATTTCAATTATTTTGCTTTTACTTAAGCATGTTCTATGGGTTAATATATGGTCTATTTTAAAGAATGTCCCATGTGAAGCTGAGAAGAATTTATATTCTGTTGTTGTTAGTTGGAACACTCTGTACATGTCTATTAAGTCCATTTGTTCACAAGTTTGATTGTTATTTTATTTCTTTGCTAATTTTCTGCCTCATTGATCTGGCTCTTTGTGTCAATGGCATGTTAATTTCTACCATTATAATTGTGTTATTGCTTATTTGATTTTTCATTTCTATTAATATTTGATTTATATAGCTGAGTGCTCCCATATTTGGTGCATATATATTTAAGGTTGTTATCTCTTCCTCTTGAAGTTTTCCCCTAATCAGTATGTAGTGACCTTCTTTATCTCTTTTGATCATTCTTGAAGTTCACATTGTCTGCAAACAGAATGGCTACCCCTGCCTTTTTTTTTTTTTTTTTTTTTTTTTTTTTTTTTTTTTTTTTTTTTTTTTTTTTTTTTTTTTTTTTTTTTTTTTTTTTTTTTTTTTTTTTTTTTTTTTGGTTTCTGTTGCATGAAGTATTGTTTCCTACCTTTTGCCTTTCAGTCTATGAATTTCCTTTTGGATTAGATGGGTTTCTTATATACAGCATATGATTGGATGTTGTTTCTTGATCCATTCTGTCAGTCTGCTTTAATTGGTGAACTGAGGCCATTTACATTAATGGTTATAACTGATATATATTGGTTTATTTTTGATATGTTCTCTTTCTGCTGTTGATTCTTTACCTTTCCATTCTGTTTAATTGTTTGCCTTGATTAGTGGTTTTTTTCCTATGTCTATTTAGAATTTCTCTCAGTATTCCTTGCAGGGTTGGTTTGGTGGTCAGGGGGTTCTTCAGCTGTTCTTTATTGTGGAAGTATCTTATTTCTCCATCAATTTTGAAGGATAATTTTGCAGGGTGCATCAATCTTGGTTGGAAGTCATTTTCTTTTAGGATTTGAAATACTTCACTCCATGTTCTTGATTTCATTGTTTGTGTTGAGAAGTCTGCTGTGACTCTGATGGACTTTCCTTTATAGGTGATTTGTTTTTCTCTAACAGCTTTTAATGTACTGTTCTTATGTTGAATTGCTGGGATGTTGATTATTATATGTCTGGTTATAGATTTATTTTGGTTATGGCTAATACGTGTTTGATATGCTAAACTTATCTGTATGTCAGTGTCCTTTCCAATGTTTAGAAAATTTTCAGCTATTCTGTGAACAGTCTTTTTATATCATTTGTGTTGTCATCCTCTTTTTCATTTACACCTATTAATATTATATTGTTTTTCTTTGCATCATCTTGCAGCTGTTGAATTGTTATTTCTTATTCCTTGTTATTTTAAAAGATCTTTCCTATTCACTAGTTGCAAGTTTGTCTTCAAGGTCTAAAAGTCTATGTTTGCATTCATTGAGGCAGTTTTGCCAGCATTTGATGGAATTTTTTATTTCTTTGATATCTCTTTGAATCTGTTTCATGCATTCTAGTTCATTCTTGTATTGTTCATTCTAGGTTTCAATCATTTTGCTGTGTTCATCTATTTTTTTAATGTCTTCTTTAGATTTGTTCAGCATTTCTTTCATTATGTTTATCATTTCTTGGTTTACCTGGGAGATTATTTCTGAACTAAGTTCCTTTATAGCTTCCCGGAGTTCTTTATTTCAGTTGCTATCATTTCAGGATTTTCAGATGTATGGCTCACATTTTCTTCTATATCTATGTCTCCTAGGCTTGTTTGGGATGGGCTGGAGTTTTGAGATTACATTTTGCTCTTTTATTTTGTCATTTTACTGTATTCCCCTGGGGGAGTTGAATCCAAAATCTCAGTTTTTTCTTGGATTGAGGATGGCTGTCTGTACTGCAGCAAGTTTCTTCAATCGAGTGGTGGATGTTAGATAGTCCTTAATGGATCCCTAGCAACAGTCAAAGTCTCCCCAAATAGGGGGGAGGGTTGTGCTGGGTGGACCTTCAGCACACCACATGTGGCTCACTGAAGATCCCTGGCTGCTTGAGATCACTACTCAGGGCCCCACTAGATTCTGAGTGGTATACTAAGGCTGAATGGCATGTATAATATACTGGACAGACTTTCAGCTCATGCCACATGGCACATCAAAGCTCTCTAACTTCTTGGGGTCTCTGGGTCAGACCCTACCAGATTTTGAGCAACATACTTAGGCTGCACGGCTAGGTGTATTTTGCTGTGGAGACCTTCAGCTCATGCCACTCAACATGCAGTGGCTCCCAGCTACCTGAGGGTCGCTGGGAAGGGTCCAACCAGGACCTGAGTGATGATGCAAAGGTCCCAGACTGTTTAAAGACACTGGGTGGGCCCCTACCAGGTTTTGAGCAAAGTCCCACACAGCTAGGTAGAGTTCACTGTAGAGACCTTCAGCTTCACAGTCAAATTATGAACTATGATGTGAATTATTAAAGACATTTGTCCAGTAAGCCAAATTGCCTTAATCCTCTCACAGGTCAGAAGAGCTATCACTCACCTACTTAGAAACTGCTAACGTTAACTATTAATAATACCATCTGTACTTTGTGGGGACACAAGGGATGGAGAAGAAGTTGCTTGTTCAGTGGAACAACTGTGGGTGGAGTCAAGACTTGAGCAGTTTAACATGGGCTTCAGTAAAGCCAGACTATGTACAGATGGTCATTTTAACTGCACAAGCCAAACCCTTGGAGTATCCAGTCATTAATAGCAAGAACGAATTTCTCTGTGCTATTACTATAGTTTGCTTATGCAACATATGGAGAATTAATTGGGGGACACAAAGGAACCTGAACTATATCCACTCCCCCAAGTTAAGTGAGGCACAGACCAACAGAACAGAACTTGCCATTAATAGTCTCAAGAGAAGAGTTAATTTTTTGAAAATGATGGCAAATTGTGGTGGTGTCACAGGAGAAAAATTAGTGACTTCAGACTTAAATGTCTGCCTATGTTTATTTTATTTGCCAAAGCAGTAATGGGTGGTAAGGGATGTGTATTTTTCTCAGAGGCATCTGTGATCGAAAAAAACAAAGAGCTTTTTAGATTTTTTGTGGTGGAAGGACACCAGAGTATCCAGATAGCCTCTGAAAATGATATTGTATGATATACCTGGGGGAAATTATTCATTCTCTTTTTCCTTATAGAAGGAAAAAGGATATGATGCAAAAAGTAACTTAAAGATCGTTAGGAAAAACCACTCTCTTTTAAAAGCTAAAGAATCATGCGTTCTCATCTTGAAACATTTGGCAAATCTCATTTTCTTACAGATGTTGTTGGACATAAATTGATGATTTCAAGAAGCAAATAGAATATTCTGCAATGCTCAGAATTACGGAATTCAATGTGATCAGATGGGGCTTTGTCAAATTGAAGTATTTGAATTAACTCACACTGTAAAAGCGAAAGTGTAAAGCTTTGCTTTTCCTCCAACCTAATCAATGAAGATTAATATTCTATGGGAAACTGATTTTGCAGATGGAGTTGAGCAGCACTGTTTTCTCTACCATTTTTTCCTCATAGTAAATAAATCATTTTTATTATACTGTATGAATTTACTTAGCTCTTTTAATAGCCTTTGTAAGAATAATGCTTCCTTTGATTATATTACATTTTTAAATGTGTGCAGTGTGTAATACATTTTGACTAGTGGGGGAAGGGGCAATGAGAAATGGAAGAGTTGCTGAATATATTAGTTTTATCAGCTTATCCCCTGTGCTTAAACTAGATGAAGCAATGTCTGCATCTGCAGCATCTTAGGAGTAAATTTCTTAGTATGTGTTAGACGAAAATGGTTCTTACCTGCACTCCCTATAAAATCTTTTTCTATGAAAAAGATTAGGACAATCTGAAAGGATTTGATCTCTGTGAAACTACATGGGTTGTTATTTAGCATTTTTTTTATCTTTGAGGTATTGACCAATTTATTTGACTTTTTTCTTCCAAAGAAGGAAAGTAAGCTTTATAATTTTGGGATTTTCTTCCTCATGTATAAATTGATCAAACTGCATTGAAGAGCTGCTGATGTGTTGATTTAGCACATATTACAAGTGATCTCATCCGCAATTAATAAACTGACTTTTCACCCTGAGTTCTTAGAAGTTTTACCCTGGAAAGGCAGCTATGTTTGACCTATACAAATTGTACACTCACAAAAAAAGAAAAGAGAGAGAAAAAATGAGGGATGGAAGTAGAGGTAGAGAAAAAAAGAGAGATTGATTTCACTAGAGATAAAATCCCTTATGATCTTATGCATTATACCAAGTCCCGAATTATTAAGGTTCCTGATGAGAAGAAATTAGAATGACCCAAATGTTTCCTGCTTTATATGCCATTTATCCTGTACACAATCAGCAGACTAATACTTTATACAAATAATGTCCATCAAATGAGAAACTTTAATGGCTTCTTTTCAGAAACTTTAATAGTTCTCTCACTGTTTAAGGCATTTTTTAAACACTTTAGTTAGACAGTCTAAGGTAATATTAAATTTAGCCTTTTCATGTAAACACTGCACATTTACACTCACACAGACTTTGAAGTAAAAAATCTCTTGAGGCCTTGATCCAGAAGTCCTAGGTTTGAGCTCCATTTCTGTGATTTGTTTTACTGGGATATAGGAAAAATCATCTTTTCTAGGTCTCTTTTTTTATTATTTGCTTACTAAGAATACTAGTAGTAATTGTTGTAATGGTGGTGATTGCATTGTGATACTGCTTAACTGACTGAACTGATATTTTCCAGAAAGAATCAAATTAGCGTACTTATGGGTGTTTACCTGATGTTGCTTGGTGTTACTACATGGATAAATGGGGGAGTCACACTCACTGAACTTGATAAAGAGGAGGCTTTGGGAACTGGACTGAATGGAAAATTCAATGCCTCTATTAGCACAATCAATTTAAAATTAAGTTTTTGGTAGATAAATAAAATTTTTTTAAAAAAATAAAATAATGAACTGAAATATCTAAGGAGACTTGGAATCCAGACATTTTATGGGATTGGTTTGCAGGAAGAGTGTAACATCCAGTCATCTGAGATAGAAATGATGCTCGATGATCCTTTAACTTTTCTGGACTTTGATAGCTAATTTTTATCATGTAATTAAGTAGAAAAGATGGTTGCAGTATCTTTAAATAGTAAAAGCAGTTACAAAACAAAAAGTTTAAGTTCTTCCTCTGCTCCCCTAGTACTCTATTTGTCTGTGTATTAGGGTGAAACTTACCTTTAATAGGACTTGGACACTTAGATGTATAAAAAATAATTCACTGTGTTTTGACCTCAAATCCACATTATGAAAGTGTAAGTAAATTATTTGGTTATCTGTACCATCCTATATAGTTTCTTCAACCTCATTGTCTTTCTACTTAATATGTTTTGTAAGTTAGATTGTTTCATGTTGGCAGATTCCTTTTGTAAAACGTATTTTGCTTTTCTAAAGGCTACATAGCCCATGTAGCACATATGTGCTCACTTACTTGTTGATAGATCTTGAGATTCCCTTGAGATCTTGAGATACATTTGCACAATGCTGTATGACCATCTCAGGCCATTCTTCTCTGTACTTTAAGTGCAAAATCTTGAGTGGTGGTAGGGGGACAAAGAAAGAAGAACTTTTAGTTTTTATTTTGTAGGCATCTTTGCTGATTATTTCACAAGTCTTTTCCACCTAACTGCATGAAAAAAATTAGCCACAAGAGTCCAAAAAACTAGGGAACTGTGAAAAGTTACTCTATTTAAAAGATTGAAAGTTTCCCTGTTGTGGCTCCCATTCATTCATGAGTGAACTTTTTTTATAGGAAGTTGTTCTATTGCAGAAAAGTTGTACAACTTCTTATAAAAATCATTTATTCCTTTTCCATGGTGGGTGTCTAGTAAATTTATAATTATAGGATGGTAGTGAGCTTTAAGAACTAGTTCTCCCTTGAAGCTTGGCAAAAATTTCATCTTAAACTTGGGCCATTGAGGAAACAATCTCAGGATTCTTTGAGTTTGAAGTTTTAATTATATTTAAGAAACAATCTGGGAGAGGAGAACACAAGATGGCCAATCAGTGAGCAACAAAATACAAAGCCTCTCAGGAGAAACAACTCATACACCAGAATAAAACACCCTGGAGAGACCCAGACAGAGGGAGATGGATCCTCTTGACACAGAAATTAAAATGTAAAAAAGCTCATCAAATACTTCAGGACTACAACTGAAACAGCTAAAAATTATGGGACACAGCGTTTTTGTGGTGACCCGCCAAGTTTGCACCAGCTTGAATCCTCACCAGCAGGCAGAGCCACCAAAACTCATGCCCACCGCCACTCACAGGAAGCACAGCAGTGCTGAAGTTGGGGGTGGGTGAGCCCAAAGGAGAGTGGAGCTGGCAAAGGGACCTCCATTAATCCATGGTCAGTGCTGGGAATGAGACCCCCTCCATGGGAAGGTCACGACCAAATGGGCGACATGTTGGAATCGAGGAGGAGGAGCCTGACCTGGGAGTGACAGTGACATCAGTTGGTTGCTCCCTCCCCAGAGCAGATTCGTGGGATTTGCTTGGACTGGGCCGCACCCCTGGGCAGGACCCAATGAGCTGTCCCAAATCAATTCCCTGCGCCTACCACACACTAAAAGGGTGAAGGCCCTTGAAGTTTGGCTGGCCGGGGGGAGGGGCAGGCAAAAACAGCCTCTGCTTACACCTTAGTGACGAGAGCAGGCAGGAGAGGGCAGAGGTCCCTCGCCAGTGTGCTTCAGAGGATACATGGACAACAAGGAAGGGAGCTGGGACCTGCACTGTAAACTGTGTGAAGGAAGCCACGGCCATGACATGAGAGAGAGGCAGGAGGAGGACCCCAGCCCAGAACCCTGAGAGCACTGATCCAGGAGAAGAAAAAACAAGGGTGACTGAGGGTGGCAAACACACAACATCAGACATGGCTTCAGTGGGCATTAAGAGATATCTTCGGGACCTTGTAGATGAGCTCAAAACTGAAATATTAAATCAGGTAAAGCAGGATATGAGTAGAGTAGTAAAAGAAATGCTCTCAGGAAGCATCTCTCAGGGTGATACAGATGGAAGAAGGGAGGAACACAAAAAAGGAGAGAAACATTCAATAAAGAATATAAAGAAAATGCAGAATACATGAAGCAGATTCAAAGAGACTACCAGGAAATTAAAAACTCCATTGAAAACTGGCAAAACTCCTTAAAAGAAACTAAGGGTAGACTATCAAAACTTGAAGACAAGTTGGCAGTGTGTGATCATGAAAGGAAAGATCTCTTAAAAACAACAAGGAAACAGGCAGTAACAATACAAAGGCTAGAAGATGACAAGAGAATCTACAATTTAAGAATAAGAAATGTGAATGAAGAAGCAGGAATATATACAGGTGAATTACAAAGGCGATTCACTGAAATAATTAAGGAAAACTTCCCAAGCATGGGAAAAGAAAATGACATTCAGTCATGTGAGGCATACAAAACTCCAGCCACCTACAACCAAAACAGATCTACACCCAGACATATAATAATCAAGATGCCAGAAATTCAATATAAAAACAGAATATTAAAAGCTGTCAGAGAAAAGAAACAAATTACCTATATAGGTAAGCCCATTAGAATCATGGCTGACTTCTTGACAGAGACCATCAGATCAAGAGGAGCTTGGAGTGAAGTATTCCAAGCCCTGAAAGAGAATAACCTCCAGCCCAGATTGATGTATACTGCAAAACTGTCACTAGAAGTTGATGGAGAAACAAGATGCTTCCATGACAAAGAGGAACTGGGGGAGTTTGTGACCACCAATCCAGCCCTACAGAGAATACTGAAGGACATTCTAGAGAGAGAGAAAAAAATACCAGGATTTTAGAAACCATGGCAGAAAGGCCTCAATGAGTAGGGCAGGCAGTAGAATGAAGGAGAAAACTAGACAAACAAAGGCAGGAAAAGAGCATAGCAGAAATGAGGCAGAGAAGGATAACTAGAAACTCTAACATAGATGGCCTTGATATGCTATATTGTTAATAGTGCACCAGTATTTAAAACCCACATTACTCTACTCTGCTTAGATGTATTATATTCTGTTCCAGTCATTCTACCTGTACTAGATTTGAGGGCACAGACAGTAATCCCCAAATTAACAGGATATAGTGTGGTAATCATCCTTAATTTCCTATTAACTTAATCTAAAGCTCTGTAAAACCTACAGTGTTTTACCATGATTGATCATAATCAAATCTGGTTTGTTGGATCATGGCTTTGTATTAATAGATTTTATTCAAAGCGGTTATGATTGATAGTATCAAGTCTGAGAGTATAGGCAACTGCACTGAAGATGACAAAATCCACTAGAATATCCACTTTGGTTTGATTATTACCTGCCTTTGAAGTTTTATACTGTCTACAATGTTTTATTTTTACTAATATTGTTATTTACTGCTATACTCAATTATACAGCTATATTCAATTATGCCTGATGATATAGACATTCTATTGAAGATAATAAGAAACAACACAGTAATCACTGTAGATTACCTTGTACTGTGGTTTTATACAACTTTTTGGTTTCATATTTTTATAGGAATTTGTTTTGTTTTGTCTTGCTAAGTTTTGTTTTTCCCTCTAATACAGAAAGGATAGAAATACACATAGAGATTCATGCATGCATAGCTGTTTACACTCTCACTGTCTGACTATCTACTCTGTATGCTTTAATTTTGTAACTTGAGCAACTATTTCTAAGAGGACAATATGTAATTTATTAACTAGTGATTTCTTACTGTTTATCATTTTTTTTTGGAATTCTGTATCACCTCTACCCTTTACATGCTTTTGTTTCTCTTTAAATAAATTTTTTAAAAAAAGAAACTATCTAGTTTTCAGAAGCAAATCATTTCTTGTGCAGAGTCCTTGCAAATGTAAAATACAAAACAGAAAATCAACTGTGCATCTGCTATGGGCTTAGGCACACATCTTATATACTTTATGTCCAAGTCAGTATATCTATATTTCTATATCTATCTATCTATCTATCTATCTATCTATCTATCTATCTATCTATGGAAGTTCATATTTTTCCAGGGAGGTCAAAGGTCACATACTTCACAGTTCTAAATTCTGACCCTTGGGAAGGAGTGTGTGCTTACTTCCTCCTTATTAAAGGCAAGGAACTGGGCGATCCAGCTGTGTGGAAGCATGAATGAGTGTTATTCATTTTAAGGAGCACCCAAACACTGAAAATTAGCACTGGAACATATTTCCAAATGAAAGTGACACATGAGCCTAATGAGAAACAATACCACCAATTCATCTCCTGGGCTCAAGATCTTTCTTTCTCTTCTGTCATTTGAATGGTTCTGAACCATTTTTTCCCTTCTGGGCAGAGGCTTTTGCATGGCTGATGTGAGCCTTCTGCTCCTTCCTCTTCCTTGCTCTATAAGCCTAACACTTTTATCCTTTCTGCATGCCAGCCTGTTTGAGGTTTAGTGATGTTGTGCCTTGGTTTCTCCTTGGCATATGCTTCTTTTTGCTGATGTGCCCATCTCTGGCTTATTCCCTGCCCTCTGTGGCTTAGGTGTTGTTATTCCTGTTGTTTGAATGGAACCATAAAATGCAGGTTTGATGAGCACATAACATGGGCTGGTTGGTTTGCTTTTAAGTGAACCAAGACATAGAAATTTATGAGGAAGAGAGGGCCACTGGTTGTGACATTATCCCTGTTTTGAGGTTAAAAATAGGGCAAGAATATAAATAATCGCCACATAAAGAATGTTTCATCAACTGAGTTTTTATGTGTCAATAATATGTCAAAGCATTTGGTTAAAAACGATGTGTTATATAATATTTCTCAAGTAGGTTTTTAAATGATATTGTATATATTTATAGCATTGAATACCATAATTGAATTTAAAGATGGAAAATGTCTACATGAAGGATGGCCAGCCCCATGTTAATGGATTGATGCTAAAGATTGATGCTCTTCATTCTTTTACAGAAAATACAATATTTTTGAACACTTGAGATACATGTATATATATATATATATACACATATATAGAGATAGAGATATAGATATATCACAGGACTACTGAACAACATTAGTTATATGAAAATGCAAAAGCACTACAAAATCCTACTCTCATGGAGCTTATAGTCTCATGAAAAATAAAAGCTATACTCTTGTTTTTGTTATCTCTTGCTACATAAGTACCTTTCTGTAGTGTCTGGGTCAGGAATCTGAAAGCATTTTTACTGAGTAGTGCTGACAGTTGTAGACTGGGCTACCATCATATCCAAGCTCCATTATGTGAGGATCTGCCACTGAGCTGACTTTCTTGGCTTTTCCAAGACACAAGAAGATCTGATGCCCAACTCCTCTACCCAGACCTCTCTTGAATCTTTCCTCATGCCAAGGTATCAGGTATTCCAGAGTGAGGAATCCAAGGAAGAACCAAAAAGCACACCTAAAATGGAGATCTCAGCCATTGCATTACCTAATCTTGCAAGTGAAATCTTACCTCTTATGCTTTTTTCTATTCATTAGTTCAATTAGTTAAACTGGTCATCATCAAGGGGAAGAGTCATATAAGGACAGGCATGATTGGGGTTCATCCTAGAAGCTTCCTACTATATTTACTAAATGCTTCTCCTAGGAAGCACTGAGAAGAAAGCATAAAAATAACAGTGATGGGAATAACAGCCAGTGACATTGATTGAAAGCTTAAAATTGTGAGTGTTCTGCACTAAGGGTAAAGATAATAAAAACTCACATAGAATGAGCAGCCACAAAGTGCCAGGCATTGCACTGAGTGCTTCATATGGCTTTTCTCATTTAATCCTTTCAACAACCTTCAGTCAGTGAGTACCAGTGTTTATCTGTGTTTTAGTTGAGTAAACTGAGGCACATGTACCAATTATCTCTGAAATTCCCTTCTCCATGGGATGCACACTAGTTCATATTTTAGCCCCTTTCACTATCTGCATTTTAGGTTATAATCTACCTTCCTGAATTGCAGATAAAAAGGCCCAGACAGCCAACCAGGAAAATGCTTGCTGTCCCAGCTGCTGTATCTGCCTCTGAAAGCCTAGGGGTATGGGAACATTGCCCTCCTGAGCAAACCATGAGGAGATATCCAAAGCACTTGTGAGGCAAATGTATTATTGTTCATGGCCATAGTTCCCCATGGGGCTAGCAGTAATGTGGCCACATGTATGAACATCTCTGCTCTTCTCAACATCTCTCAAGTCAATTTATTGGAATGAAGGCTCACTTCACAAGCAAATCAATAGGCAATAAATAGTCAAGCTCTGGATTTGTTGCTGCTCCAGCTTACTGTACATTTCCATTCAGTCAGCCTGATAAAGCTCAAAACTGAACCTGGAAAAGAAAAAGAAATCCTATCGTACCAGTGGTACTGGTCCAGAACTGCAGGAGTTTGAAAATATAATGCATATGACTTGGTGGAATGCCCGTGCAGCTATGATTAGATGAATCACTGAACAGCTTTCTGTTCACTGTGCGGGGAGTTGCATAGAGAGAGGAATCTGGGAATACTCAACATATACCTATGGTTACTGACCACTCTTTCTATGCCAGGCACAATGCTAGATGGAGGCTTCTAGTGGCATACAAGACATATAATTTTTCCTTGAGTCATTTTTCTTTATGTTAGAAAGTTTTTGAAATACTCTTAATAAATGGCCATGTGTGAATAAAAGTCTATTTTTCTATAAGGAGTGAATATGTGAAAGGAGGCAATATGGTGTGATTACTAAGGGCTCAACTTTTGGAATGGGAGATCACTGAGGTGGAATTCTAGTTCATCCATTTATTTCATTTGCGATTTAATGAATAACTCTTTTCAGAATCCACCTTACCCTATTTGTAAAAGGAGAAAAATGCTATTTATCTAAGAGCTTTTAAGGATCATGTTAGTTTTCTGTGCTCCATGGCATATTGTTACCAACTCTGTGGCTTAACGCACACCAATTATGATCTCACAGTTCCTGTGGGTCAGGAGTCTGGGCAGTTTAACTGAATCCTCTACTTAGGATCCTACTGACTATATCAAGTTATTAGACAGGGCTTGGTTCTTATCAGAGCATCATCTGCTTCTGAGCTCCCTCAAAGTATTGAAAGAAGTCATTTCCTTGTGGCTATGAGATTCATGGAACCTTGCATTTTCAGATCCAGAAGTGAGAAGAAGTAGAGAGTGGGGGAGAAAGACAGAGAGAGAGAGAGAGAAAGAGAGACCTACAAGAGAAATGCTGTGATCCTGTGTAGTCCCATACATCCCATCATCTTTGCCATGTTCCAAAGTTTAAGCAAGTAGCAAGTCATACAAAAACATGTGTGTCAGTGGATGGGAGAATGGTGTGGACACCCTAAATGTTGGGCATCTCAAGAGTCTGGTAAAATCTTGGTCTGTAAGAAAAAATGAAAGAGTTTTCCTGGTGTTTTCTCAAAGAGAAATTGTTCAAATCTGTTAACCTATTGCTGTTATTGTTATGGAATCATTTCAGAAAGATGTTAGATTGCTTCTATGACTGGTAGCAAACATATATTAGATGCATTTAACTCATGAATTCTGTCAACTGGAGGACACTAATGGGGGAGAAATCCAGTTACCATTCCAGGTAAAGTATTTTGTAAAAGAATGAAACCCACTGCCTGTAAAACTAGGTCACATCATTAACTCCACCAAATGTTGTAATGCATGTGTTCTTAATCTGAGGAAGAGCAAGAATGTAACTTTAACTAGGAATGTAGCAAAATACTACCCATGAGCATCTTATATTTACTGTCTACAGAAGACAGTAAACTTTTTTATGTACATGACTGTTTGCATGTATCCTTTCTGCATGTGTGTGCATATGCAGTTGATTAGACCTCATCAATTCTCTCTCTACCTGGTAAGATAAATAATTCACTAATTTTTGGGTTAGATTTGTTGAGTTCATAATCTGTTATGGACATAGTGCTGGAGTCTGGTGATATAATTGTAAAAAGGTCAGCAGAGGAACCCAAATTATTGTGGCAGAACAAGCAAACTGACAATTTAAAAAATATACATGGAAGGTCCATTTCAAATTAAGATGGAACATGCATGGAATAACATCCACCCTGTCTTTCCCCCTGAATAACAGTCAAATGCAAAGATACTTCTGTCCAGGAATACAGAGAGACATGCATGATGACAAGAAGTTCTGATCCCCAAGAGAGAAAAGGCATCCTGACTGTATGCACAACCCATAAGACTTCAAAATACAGCCGGAACTGACACAGCCAAAAAGAGAAGTGAAGGAATCTACAAACATAGTTCAGGGGTCTCTTTCACATGAACTCAAAAAAAAAAAATCAACCCATGAAAAGTAGCTAAGAAGTTTAATTCATTTCCACTGGTCATAACAGAGCATCCACTCCTTTCAGGCCAATATAGAACATTTGCTAAGGGTTGCTAGCTCACCTCTGCAAATTTAAGATAATTGAAATCACAGCTACATTTTTCTCACAAAATTATATTAAGCAAGCATTTGGTGGCATAAAATCAACAAGAAAATCTAAAAACACTTGACAATGAAATGCCAAATTCTAAGTGATCTATGATACAAAGATGAAATTTCCAATGAAGTCCCATTTTAAACTAAAAGAAAATGAAAATACATTAATTAAAATATATGATATGGACTTACTCAGTGTTTAAAGAGAAAATGCTTATATTAGTAAGTTTTCAATTCAATAATCTAAGAAACTAGAAAACAAAACAAAACAAATCAAAATGAAGCAAACATATTTAAACAGGGAAATGAAGCAAATAGAAAGGAATGCTAAATATAAGAAAAAAATCAATGAAATTTAAAGTGGAAAAACAATAAGGAAAATCAATCAAACTTGAAACTGATTCTTTTCAAAGTATAATCATCCTTCAGTATCCGTGGAGTGTTGGTTCCAATCCTCAGATGCCTGAGTCTCTTACATAAAATAGAGTAGTATTTACATATAATCTATGCAAAATCTCAGGTTATACCTTAAATTATCTCTAGAATATATATAGTGCCTAATCTCCTATAAATATTATGTGCATGGTTGTTATATTGTATTGGCTAGGAAAAACACTAAATGTGTCCAGAACATTTACAAATTTTTGGAACATTTTTAAATCCATGATTGGTAAAGTCTGTATATACAGAATTTCTGTCTACAGAGGATTAATTTTATATTTCTATAATTATACTTTTCAATTATTGACTATTACTGTTTTTATGAGTATAATCTTCAATATGAGGAAACCACTGATGAATTTTACCTGGGGCAAGAGGTGGTTACCCAATCCAGTTTATGTTTTAAGAAGGTCACACACACTGCAAGCGAAATCAAAATGAGAGGGGTAAAAAGCAGAAACTACATTTCAGACAGTGATACACCAATGAATGTCATAGGATATACACGTTGGAAGTGTTGCACATGTATCACCAGGACCCTCCAAAATGACGGTACAGTTTTATGGTTTTATCAAGTATAACAAGACTTTGCAAGTATTTGTAAATAATATATATATATCAATGTAATAATTGTAATTTGAGATATGTACTGCATATAGGTTATACCTCAGTTCATGAATTTAATTCATTCCAGGATTGTGGAAAAGATGGCCAGGTTCATGTTCATCTGGAAAAGATGGTCACCATCCAAGCAGGATTCACAAACAAAAACAAAATTTTGCCCAACCCTTCTGTTTGCAAACCAAAGTGTCCACAAAAAAAGTATTCATAAACTAAGGAAATACCATCTCTTCTCTCTCTCTCTCTCACTCTCTCTCTTCCTTCCTTCTTTCTTTTTCCTTTCATCCCTTTTCCCTCCCTCCATCCTTCCCTTCCACTTTCTTCCTTCCTCCTTTACTTCTTTTTTCCTTCCCTTCCTTCCCTTCTTCCTCCCTTCCCTATTTGTAACAATAACTTGACATTTTGTGAAGAGGCTCTAAAGTGTCTTTCAAACAAGAGCAGGTTACTATAACCATCACTGCCAAAAACCCCTTCACATCACATTCCAAATATTCATGTAAAAATCATCCCAAACCCCCCCAAAATAAACAAACGGGATCTAATATTGCAGAAAAAAAGACCAGACTTCAGAGACTGCTCCGTGGAAGGCTACACTTCCAACAGAAACAGTACAGAACTCACCTGCAATACGCCTATCTCTACTGTATGCTTCTGACTCATACACTGCTAAGTGTGTTCCTGAGGAATAAATATCTCACCAGCCAGTGACAGGCTCATGAGTTAATTAGAAACCATGCCCCAGAAGAAGCAATACCATTAGCTCCATTCACAGGGTTGGAAATCTATGGCTGCTCATTTCCTCCTCTGAAGGAGATGTTTGGATATGGACAGGAGGGATCTGGCTTATTAAGAACCATATTTAGTTTTGGATGAAAGAAACTGTCTTTTGAAGCTGAGATATTTAAAGGAAACCCAAAGTGGCAATCTGGAAAGGATTTTGCTCACAGGAATGGAAATCAGTACTACATACAGGGTTTAAGTGTGTGTGTTTCTGGGGAGTCAGAGTACTGAGTTCACATCTCCACTCTGCCACTTGCCACACGTAGGAGTTTGAGTTCATTGGATCGTCATTCTCACCCACAGCATCTTCATCCAGACAAAGGACATTGCAATCCCCCTTCTTCATACAGCCCATCTATTCCATGAGACAGTGTACTGACATCATAAGCAAAGTGCCGGACAAGTAGATACTCAACAAATGTTAGATACTCTTCATTATCACTAGCAGTATCATTTATAAGAAGCCCTGTTAAAAGTGTGGAGTTTTCTGTTGAAGATTCACGACCTATTGGATTCTAAGCAGTTGTCTAGTACTAGTATTAAAAAACATGGGTGACATGTTTGAGTACCTATTATGTGCCGCTCCATGGCTGATTCTAAGTACTATGTGCACACTAATATATCTCTCACAGTATCACATAAAATGGATATCACTAAGTAATGGAAAGGAAAACTGAGTTCCAGCAGTGATGAATTATTTGCTCCAAAATGCAATCAGAATTATTTCTGTAAAAAAAAAAATACATTTTTAAATGTGGTCCCAGGCACCAATGAGTATGACAGGTAGCTACTAATTTTAATTCCTGGAACAGAGAATCTGATAGTCTTTCCTAAGCCCCTTTTGGGCCAAACAACAGACTAAAAGAACTAGCTCATGAAGTCATATGAGGTGGCTGGCATCTCAATCCTGAGTGGGCTAGGAAGAACATGAGGTGAGCCAGGTACAAATGCCTTCCAAAAGCATAAAGCCATTACTCAGCATTTTTCATATTTTCCTTTATTCATGATGTTGTCAGCAATGCACAGTACTATCCATAGTACTTATCACTCCCTGTTTGTTTGATTGCAAGACAGGAAATAGTGCTTAAAACAACAGTAACAACAATGGTAATATTAAGAGTAGCTAATAGAGTGTTTCCTATACAGCAGGTCTTGTAATAAACATTTTATAAATAACAACTGATTTGATATTTATTTTCAGCCTCTGTATTTAAATAGTATTATCTACCTTTTATAGATCCAGCATTACCAATGAATAGAGAAGTAAAGATATTATTAAGATTTACATGCATCAGGTTTGAATGATAGGTATTTACTTATTGGCATTCAGGAATTGGTATATTGTGTGTGTGTGTGTGTGTGTGTGTTAGGGATGTGTACATCTGAACCAGGGTTTGGATAAAAGAAGGAAAGTCAGGAATGAGGGAAATGACAACTTACAGTGAGTGATAGTTTCAAGTCAGTCCTTAACCGTAATTAATGAGGTCTTTTGAGTGGATTTTGAGTAGTCTACACTTTAGGAATGTTTATTGTCTCCTTCATTTCTCTTTATAGCCCATGGAAATTGGGTGAAGTCTGGGACATCTTGATAGGATGACCTGATTCAAAGCAAAAGTAATTTTCAATATGGTAGGACTTTATCAAGCACCATACAAATCAGGGCAATGTGGATTACAAGTGTCAGACTCACAACTCACACAGTCAAATCTAGAAGAGAGAGTTTAGTGATTCACAGAAAACACACAAATTGCGTATGCACACACACACACACACACACACACACACACACACTATAAATCAGGAGAGGCTAGGTCCAGATGAGCATATGCACTGCCTGAAATCCATGTCTTCTCTGCTTCTTGGCTCATCTTACCTCTGTTAACATCACTCTTGGGCAGTTTCTTCCTTGATGAAGGAAGAATCTCAAGTGGTACAGAAGCTCCAGGCTTATTTTCCACCAAATGGTCAGTGTAACCCTGGTGGGAAACAAAGGCAATCACCTCTTTCTTAAACCAAAAAAGTAGACAAAACTCTAAAGAGTTTCTTAAAAGAAAAGTAGCATGCCTAAATACTAGACACAGTTTTAAGTCTTTTATGTGAATTAACTCATTATTTCTTCTAATCAACCAACAATGTGTAGCGTAGGGTTTTATATTTAAGTATGTTTAATTGTATTCACCCTGTTAGCTTCATTTTAATGTAGTGAAGTGCACATACATTGTAAATGTGTCAGTGAGTTATTGCTGTGTAATAAGCTGGTCCCATACTTAGTGCTTTATAAGAGTGATTATTTTTTGCTTCTCATAAGTCTGCAAATGGCAGATCAGTTGGCACTAGGATCCTCTAGGGAGTCTTTGGTTGAGGAGGCTCAGTTGTGAACCACATGTCTCTCATTCTCATAGGAAGTTAGAGAAGTGATAGGGAGCTCATGCAATTATGCAAACAAAAAAGGAAAGGTAATCTAGGCCATCTGAGGTCTATGCTTGGAACTGGCATAATGGCACTTCTGCCCTGTTCTTTATGCCAGACCAAGCAACAAAACCTGTCCACTTTCAGAGAGTGAGGAAGTTTACTCTATCTACTCTCTGCTATAATATCAATGGTCATGTGAAAAAGGAATTTGGTAAAAGGAAGGGTGAAGTATTTTTGAGTCTACTATAGTGAATATGAAGCTTACCCAACTTTACAGTTTTAGCAGTATTCAGACAGCACCAGCCTGGTTCCAGGGTCCGTGTTTCTAAGCTTCACAATGCCCTTTATCTTAGTACTGTTCTCATTGAACCAACTTGGATGGTAGCCCCACACCAGAACTGATCCTTCCAGCCACGGCAATGAAGCATTCTCCATGGTGTGGCATGGGTCATGTCCATGCTTGCGATGAGAAAGACAAGTCAGCCCCGTCTAAACCACATGTACTGAAAGAAGCATAGTTACACAAACTTATTTCCAGAAGATGGTGTAATGGATAGATATCAGCCCACAGAAATAAGATCCCCCACTGAGAGAGCTCTGATAGGAACAATTGGGTTATGTTTTGAGGCTTTTGGATTACCGATAGTAAGAAGCTGCATTTGCTGTCTTTACTGGGGAGAAAATTGAGGAATTGCAAAATTATTTACATTTATTCATCTGGTGGACAAGTAGAGAATAACAAGGAAGGTGTAGGAGTTAGGAAGAGTTGCCTTGTAGAACAGGGCAGAAACACTAAATTTCAAGTGTGTGGAAGCATTCCAATGGAGTTGTCGGTACTAGTTTCAAATACACAGGGGCTAACATGACTGCTAGCTGAAAAGATATTTGTTTAAAAAAAATGAATAGATGGATGGACAGATGACTGACTGGGTGGACAGATGGTAGATAAATAATTAAGTAGTAAATGAATCTCTAGATGATAGATCTAACTCAATGTTGCTTTTCACTTGCTGCCTCGATTTTTATTTGTACCCAATTTCAAACTGGATGCATATCCCCCTGCTTCTAGCTATATCTACCTTTCCCACATAGTTCTCTCTGTATGGAATCTTGTCTACTATTCCCCATTAATGAAGATTCATCATTTTGAAACCAGTCGAATAGATTAAATGCCTTTTCACAAAGCTCCAATAATTGTCTGAGTATAATTCTATTATTTCACTTAATGCATTTTGTAAGCACCATTCTCTTACATGCCTATGAGCTCTTGAAGGTCTAACTCTTTGCAGTACCCCAGGGCCTAACACAGAACCTGACCAGAGACAGTTCACAGTTTAATTAGAATGACTACACAAATCAAAGTGCTAGTTATGTATATGGTAAAAATACTTAGGCTCTCTGGGAAGAAGTAGAACATTTTCTGTGGGTTTTTTCTTCATAATTATAAGATTGTAATTTCTTTAAAAATCTATAAATAATAGGCAATATTCTGAAAGCCCAATCCTTGAAAAATTCCCCGTTTTGATATTGTATTCCAATCTTGTCATTTTTTTAAAGTTAAAGAGGAAGAATAATATGATAACTCCTAGATACCATCAAAAAGAGACATGAGGGGACCACTGGGTAGCCACTACTGTCTTCAGTTTCATGATCAGGGCCATATAGAGAAGACTAGAAATGGGAGTAATCCATTGTCTTATTTTTAATCTGGTGGGTAATTTAAAAGTTAGATTTTTACAATGTAATATTGTCCTTTTATCATGATAATAATAGCTTCTGCTATTATTGAAGCAAAAATGGATACTTTTGCTTCAGGTCCCAGCTGACCACTTTGTATCTATTGTTTCTGCTCAGTGTGGTTTGATCATGTCCATTTTCTAATGGATTAGAGGTTTACTAAAGTTGGAAGGAACTCACTGGAAGTGATGTGGCTGCCAAGTGGTTGGAGAAGAGGCTTCTTTGATTGCAAACACTGCCATATTTCCTGTGCCCTTGATACTTCATCCTTTCAGTACAGAGTTAAGCCCAGAGATGATCAGGGGAATTCCATAAGGCTACGCTTCTCTTTCTGCTTGACAAGAATCCACATGGTCTATCTGACCAGAAACTCTTGAACAAATGAGCCACTCAGCTTTTTTGACAGGACTTGATGGGGGTCTATTGATCACCCCATGAAATTAAATTTCCCTTTTCTAAGCATTCAAATACTATGACTTTAAGAAGGTCCATATCTGACTTCTAAGGGTGAGGCTCTTGACTCCTTTAGCACATGAGAATCACTTGAGGAGCTTCAAAAAAATACCCACACTCTGCATCCCCATATTCACTGCAATGTAAGTCACAATAACCAAGAGTGAAATTGACCTAAATGTCTACTGATGAGTGACTAGGTGAAGAAAATGTGGTCACATAGGTAAGGAAAATTATGCAAACACGAAAAGGAAGAAAGTCCTGCTATGTGCTACAACTTGGATGATCTTTGGGGATACAATACTTTGTGAAATAATCCAATAACAAAAGACAAATACCTCATGATGCCACTTATATGAGCTGTTTGAGGTCAACAAACTCTCAGAAACAGTGTGCTTACCAACACTGAAAAAAAATTCATCAGGAAACACATAAAGGAAGAGAGTGCTTCCTCCTGGCAGGTTCCTAAACATCTAGAAACTGTACCCATTGTTCGCAGGGTACATCCTGTCCTTGTTAATCTGATGAATGTGCAGACTAGAGTGAGAAAACAAACCGTTAGTTCTCCTATGTCCTGCTATGTTCTTGCTTCCCAGAAGTGACCTCATTATTACAGAACTAGTTTTTGATATGATGATTTGTATGTATGCAAAATGCAGTTTCTAGTATCAAAATTAATGACCTAGAAAATCAGCCGAGTATCAGATTCTCAAGGTTTTAGAAGAGGGGAAAGAGAAATATATAATTTTTTAAAATTACACTCAAAATCACAGACCATCAAGAAGACCTGTAACAAGCGTCAACTATTGGGATATTCAGCATCCAGCCTCTTGTGAATAGGTGAATTTCAGGAGAGATGAACGTATAGGTAAGGCATCCTCGCAGTGCTTATAGTTCCTCAAAAGAGAAGTGGCTAAAGTGGTTGAATATTACTAGAATAAAACTGAAAATGTTTAAAGGAAGTTCAGTCATTTCAGTAGCTTTTGTTGCAATAAACAAAGAATCAATGATAAGAGAAGGAGAAGGCAAAGAAGAGCTCTTACCTTTACTTAAGGTTGGAAAGAGAGAAAAGATGAATACCAAGAAAACCTCCTATTGTATTCATAGAATAAAGATGTAATTTAGAAGTTAGTTACACTGGTGGATGAAGAATAATAACAAACTGTTTTTGAAAAATCATATTTATTTGGGTTTCTCATATTTTCAATAGACATATAATGGCATATCATTACAAAAAGTAACAATTGATCTGCCATTAAAGAAAATAAAAGAAACAATGACCAGCCATGATTTTGGAAGTCATTTCTCTCATATTTCAAAACATAATGTTCATTTTGAAATATTATAACTAACCCCAAAGTATACAGCTAAACAGAAAAATAACATCAGTTCCCAATATGAATACATGATCTGCTACTTAATATGTCAGTGTATTTGTCAAGTTGATAATGTTAGGCTCTGCAGCATTCAGTTCTAAGCCCTGCAATATTTGAAGTCTGATACTGTGCTTCACTAAATTTAATACATGGGCCTCAGTAATGGAGGGAATCGCGTTAGTACTTGGCAGTTTGTTATGCTGTGTAAAATTGACTGCCCTGCAAATACAATAGCGATCATAAAAACGATGGTCAGCAGAGAGGGATGTAATGCATTTTGGAGGTTTCAGTAAAGGTCCAGATGAAATTTATTGAGATTTTTGCCATTTGGGTGATGATCAATAGAGCTGTGCTAATAATTTGTTGTGAGAATGTACTCTGGGGATATGACATTTTGCTATGAAACTTTGGAAATTCAAAAAATGGACTAAGTGATGATGCTACCCGAGTATATATAACCGTCAAAGCCCTTCTCATCACTCTGGGACAGGATTTATAGTGATGGTGATTACTTCTCCAGGCACTGAGGATGCGATGCATTCAATTATTGATATGTTTTCACGCATTTTCTGAGTTGGACTCACAGTCATTTGATCCTATTGCTATTTGAGCTCAGGGTTTGGTAGAGGGCTTGTTTTTCATTTACTCACAGTTTCCAAATTGCTAGTCTATTTTCTTAATTATATCATTGATTCTCTCACCCCCTTGGCCAGAGAATAATCTGTGAAGAAAGGAAAGAATTCTAGATAGCTTTTATTGCCATCAAATAAAGCCTGCTTAAAAGAACCTGGCCACAAAAACCACTTTTGTTGTGTTGTGGCTGTTCTGCTGCTGTGGTAGATGACTTTGTGCTGCCCTGCAATTTGCAAATAGGCATCTGCATTAATGGTAAAGAAGTATGTGATGTGCTGATAGTGCTGGTGATGGTTACAGTTTTAATGCACAGATGTGTGTCAAACAGAGACCTGTTAATCACCATGAGGCAGCATGCTCTGTCTTTATGGCGGCTGCTGTTGGATTTTTTTCTTTCTTTTTTTTTTTCAATTTTGATTAGCTGCATTCCAACAGAGATGATTTATCTGATCTTTACAAAGTGAGATTTCATTGCTGATAATTCAGAGATATCATTATAAGGGGAGAAAATGAAACAAAATAAGGAAGACATTAAAAGTTTGCAGGTGATAATGTAGGCTTTCTGTAAGCCCTTTTGCATGTCTCTATAGTTAAGTGTGTTAGCATAAGAGTTTCAGTTTGAGTTCTTGTTTATTTCCCTAACTACTACATTGCTCCCTTCTCATTGAATTTCATTAACCTGACCAATTAAGTTTTAGCCTGTTCTAAGGAATTTCGTTTTTGCTGTTGTTGGATTAAAGTGATAACAATACCCTGCTGGGTGCATAGGTTTGCAGACAGTCCAGAATACTCGCAGGCAAGGGGAAATTTGTCAGCACTTTGCAAAATGAACACTAAGGCTAGGCACAGCAGAACAATTTATTTCCAAAGAGCATGCACAAAGTAAGATTTATGACTTTGCATCTCCGATGACATTTCTCACATTGTTACAGAGCTCAAGCAAATTAAAGGGATCCGTGAATACTAAGGGGTGTGTTTTTGTAATGAGGGAAAGAGACAGAGCAATAAGAAGATAATTAAGGTAACAACTTGTGAAAAATTAAAGTGTTTCCGTCTTTCATTTTTGAATCTCCAAGCATAAACTTTGTAGTTGTTAATTTAATTGCTGATGTTCACTGCATCCCTGAAGAATATTGAGGATTAATCATCTGGTTCATTCCAACAAGAGATAAGGCCTAAGTGAATTGAAATTTTACCAATTTAACCCCGTCTTCCTCCTAATATGATGTGATTAACATTTTTCAATTAACAACATGTAATTATTCTGAAGACCTCCTTCTATTTATTTCAGTTTTTTTGACTGCAGATTTGCTTTTCAGGTAGTTTGGATCTAGAATAATCCAAAAGCAGCTCTATTTATTCTATTTTATATCTGCCATGTTTGTTCTCTGCATTAGGCCTTTGGAATTGCCTTTTGATCTAGAAATAAGCATCTGTAAACAGTGCGTCCCTTCTCACCTAGGTTCCCTTTCCCTAAAGTGTCACACTGCTCAGTGAAACCTGAATAAGAGGTCTGATATTATTGGAGCAACTCTTTGTGACTGAGCTGAATGAAAGGCAAAAAACCTTCAAGCTGAGAATGTGTAGGATAGACAAAAGCTGGAAATAATTTTCCATAGTCAGGGAAATGATCTCACAAGCTTGGCATTTCCAGAGAACAACATAAAGGCTAGTTCTTCTTTCTTGGCAAATATGATAGCCAGTGGCTACACTGCCTACTCCAGTATAAATTAATTAAATTTATCACTCAAGTTCTCAGTCAGACTGGCTGCCTTTCAAGTGCTCAATATCCCCAAGTGCCAATGGCTACCATATTGGATAATACACATATGGGAAATCTCAGTCATGAAAGAAAGTTCCATCTGATAGTACCAGACAAAATTTGGGTAGTTAGTACTACCACAGCATACTAAATCCTGAAATGGTAACTATATGCCTGGTGCCAGAGGGTTTAATATCACAAGTTCATTTCTTAAACACGTAAAGCCCAGTAGGCCTGGACATCAGGGGTGGAGGTGGCCAGAAAGGCTTTCTGTGGCTGTTTCTCTTTTATTCATGATCCATTCCAAGAACTGGCTGCAACTGCCCCATACCCCTGTGTTACTTCTACTTCCATTTTCCTTGGGCCAGATGGATACCTCTTACTATTTTTACCATTAAATTATATTAATATCGCTTCACCACAAATAAGAAGCTGAAGGCCATAGAGGTTAAATACTGTATCCATGACTATGTAGCTAAACAAAGAAGGAGCAACACTCAAGGTACATCTGAGATTACCTGTAAAGTCTAATCTCTCTCAGCTATGCTAGATCCTCTTGTACAACTGGAAAGTCACCAGAAGTTTTCTGACTTTAGACTCACATGGAATCGCTTCAAGGAACGTAGAAGAATCACAGATCAGCAAAGAAGGCTGATACAGGACAAAAACAACACAAGCCAAAAAAGTGATAATGGGGAACCGAGCAGATGATATGGAACAAAATCCCCTGCGTGGCCTTAGAGTGGAAACTCTTCAGGTTTCAGAATCTATTTCAAATTCATGCACACACATTCATAAACTCTTGTGAAACAACTCTGGCTAATACTTGGTAAACGTTTGTTATTTACCAAGCATTATCCTAAAGGTTTGGCAGGTATTAGCTAATTTAATCCTTAGACTAGCTCAGTGAGGTTACTTCTATTTTACGTGGATTTTATATATGAGAAAATAGAGGGAGATCTGGAAATTTGACTACAGTCATACTAAAGAGTAAAGCAGCATTTGGAGAGAAGGGTGAGTCACAGATTTGAAGTAAGGCCAGGCGGTGGTGGAAGCACTGCTGACTAAACAGGGTCATTAGATCATGTAAATTGAAAGCTTGTGATGTGAGAACCAGATGGGGCCAAGAAGAAGGAGAAATGAATACCTGAATTCATGAGAGATACTGAGGAAGAGTGGAAAAATGGGAAATAAAATATGTACAAAATGGTATATAAGATTGTTGGTGATGAAGCAGTAAATAAGGGTCAGGACTTCAAGGTTATACTATCTTATGCAAATCTGTACTTGCCACTCTGTGACATGGGAAAACTACATAAATGTATTGGACAATATTTTCTTCTTTACAACACAGGGAAGGGTGCCCAACACATCAGGTTCTTAAAAGGATTACGACGGGTTATGAGTCTGTGAGTCCACGTCCCAAATTCAGTTTTGCAGTATGGACCACTTTCTTTGCTATTTTTGAACAAGGTTAATTTAGTCCTTTTCATCAGTCCCACTTCATGGGCCAGAAGTGTCTCCCAGAGGGACAGTCTCCCACTGTGACTGGCTAGCCATCCACTCTGACCATCTCCTGAAGATCTGACTGCATTTCTTTAAGGCACAAGCTTAAGACTCCAATATTTGGTTGAAACTGGGATCTGACACCCATTCTGTTTTGAGGTACTGTTAGACTCACAGACTTTGGTATGTGGATTTCTGAGATCTTCCCCTCTCTCCCTGTTCCCTCTCATTTTCTATCTTTCTGTTTCCAGTAGAACTCCCTGACTTCTCTATGATCAGTTTCAGCATACTCACCTCACCCACCTTCTGGGAAGCACAAACTTCTTGCAGGCAGCACTTTCTTTCTGTCCTGTTGGCTACATTCCTTCATTCCTTTCTCCCTCTTTTTTTTCCTTGAGGCCAGAGTGGATGCTTCATATCTGCTGGAGTGGAAACCATGAGAGAAGAAAACTGAGGGAGAAAGATACTAACTATAAAACAAAACAGTTTGCAGCCAGGCTTGCAAAATGTTTGGAGCAGTGTCTGGCATAGACTATGTGCTGAATAAAGAGTTAAGATAATTTTAGTACTACTATTTTTATGGACAGTGGTGAGGAAAGGAGCACTTTAATCTTGGAAGAAAAGGCAAAGAAATAGGGAATATCTGAGGAATATTAGGTTACTAGCTAGGCATGGTAGCATACACTGTACTCTCAGCCCTCTAGGAGACTGAGGCAGGAGGATTACAAATTCAAACCCAACCTGGGCAAATTAATGACATACTGAAAGTCTATCTTTAAAAAATAATACTTTTAAAAGGGCAAGGATATAGTTCAGCGTGAAGGTCCTGGTTTGAACCTCTAGGGTCAACAAAAAACAAATGAACAAAAAACTGTTGAATTGGTGA
Source organism: Hydrochoerus hydrochaeris (assembly GCA_004027455.1). Lineage (NCBI taxonomy): Eukaryota > Metazoa > Chordata > Mammalia > Rodentia > Hydrochaeridae > Hydrochoerus > Hydrochoerus hydrochaeris. Next base: position 179,104 of record PVLA01001855.1, read on the forward strand.
GCAACACCCAAAGTTGGGGAGAGGGTGAAGATGGATGAATAATTGCATTGGACTGACCTTTCACAGAGCTGTTACAGGGCAGTGTGAGTTGGAGATCAGCATCCAAGTGTTAGGGAGAGGCCAGTGGTGAGGGAGAAAGGACACTCCAGTGAGGAAAAGTGATACAGCAAACCTGTAGCTGTGGCAGAAGATGAAGGTAAAGATGGAAGCCAGAAAGAAGGCCCAGGGGAAATTTCATCTGCTAACTTGGCACCTAAATGCAGATGGCAGTAGGCAGTGAATACCTGGAGGGTGATGGCTGGCTGGTCTTCATGTGTGGCTTTCCCTCTGCCTCAGAGTAACTCTCATTCTTTCTTTCTGTGTTCATCTCTACCCCCCACTCTCGGAATGGTAGCTTCCTCTCATGTGAACAGCCATTTTACATGCAGCATTTTGTCTTGATCTCTCTTAGTCATCTTTCCTGACCCTTCAATTCATGTACCCACTGTCTGCCACCCTGAGTGTGCATCATAGGACTTTGTTTCCTTTATGCCATTTACTTCAATTTGCAATTATGTATTCATTGCTGTATTCTCCATCTTCCCATGTAGGTAGTTCTAGAAGAAGAAGAGCCTTGTCTGTTTTTGTTATTGATAGATATGCAGGGCTTGGTTTCAAGTTTGACTTTAGTAGATATATTTTAAGAGTGAATGTATATGAATGAAATATGGGGCACATTTCCATTTTTCAATAAATATAAGAATATTTCCAGCACCTCTTTAGGCAGCATATTATCAGTGCCTGAATCAACAGTTCCTACTGAAAACCTTTAAAGAGTTTCCCAGAGTGGCATCCCGTACAGTAATTATTGAAATTGGAGATGTCAACATGAATCAAAAGATATTTATAGGGAGTAAAGCATTAAGTTGTCCAGTGCATTTCCCTTTGGTACACAGAATGGGTTTCAAAACCACTCATCTTGGGGTTTTCTAAGAATAGGGTTCCATGATATTCATTTATGAAAATCTGCCATTAAGAATTGGCATTTACAAAAGGAATTCTCAGTGCAGTTCCTGAGGCTGAGAGTTGACATGGAAGTAGGAAAATAAAAAGAATGAGGCTACAGCCTCCTTCTGCCATGCAGAACTCTGCCAGGAAGCCACCCTCAGCAAACCCCAGGAGCCCTGGGTATTTCTAAGCTGTGAGTCATGTCTTTCAAGGAGGCCCTGGCTTCATCAGAATGATGTGTCTAGACTTGCAGTCATCTGGGGAGGGAGTAGGAGGCAGACGAGGAAATGATGGGTGGGTGTTCATGCTGGGCTCCGATTGCTTCCTGTCCTTCACCTTCTGGAGACTCAGAAAGAGAGAGAAAGAAGGAAAGGGAGAGGGAGAGGGAGAGAGAGAAAGAGAAAGAGAGAGTTAATTGCAGGCCACATCCAATATTTATTCATTTCATGAGCCTAAGGGATGCCAGACACAGTGCTTGGTTCTGGGAATATAATGCTGACCAAAGTAGATGGGGCACCTTCTCTGACGGACCTTTCTTAGACTGAACCTTGGGAGACAACCAGAATACCTTCCCGGATGATGGTTTCATGAAAGTTGTGAAGAATGGTGTAAGAGGAAAAATGCAGAATGCAACAAAATTATAACGTGTGGACTCATAACATGGTTAGAGCTGGGAATCATTTCTTCTTTGTGAGAGAGGAGATTTGTGACCCCCCACACACACACCTGATGAAGAACACCTTAATAAGAATACTAGATTGTACTTTAGATGAGTTAAACTAATCTACAGTTGGTGATTCCATGGATAAACTACTACAGATTTGGTTGATCATCCTTTTCTGTTTGTTGGTATTTAATTGATGAATGAGCCTCAACCTATACTTTCTTCATTCACACTGTCACCAGCCTTGTCATAGTCACCAGCACCTCTCATCTAGTTTGATTCAACACATCTCCTAGCTGGGCATTTTTCTTCTGCTCTTGCCTCCCACACGGCTGCCGGTATGCCATTTGAAAGTCATAAATCTCATCAGGTCAGTATTAGTCAGCTTTTCATCACTATATCAAAACATCCAAGGAAAACTACTAAGAAGAAGAGAGGGTTGTTTACCTCATGGCTTTGGAATTTTAGTGGCATAGTGCTGGCATGGTTCATTTCTGCTGAGGATTTTTCAACTACATTGCATAATGGCAGTTGACAGAGCCTGGGGTATGGATGGGGGCAGGGATTAAATCTCAAACCAGAAAGCCAGTGAATTTTGAGGGTCAAGCTCATATTTATACCAATGCTCTCACAAAACCTCAAGAACTAACTGGGATCATAGGAGAAATCCCTTCAGGCCATTGACTGAGAAACTCCTCAGGCTCAGCTCTGAAAGGACCACACCAGCTCAACATTGCCACATTGAGACCAAGCTTCCAAAACAGGAAATTTTGTGTAGAACATTCATCATTCAAACTGTAGCAATGCCACCCACCATGGAAAGCCTCAGAGGGTTTTTATGTTATTAAGGAAAAGTCTAGACATGGTACCATGCCCGTGAGGCAGGGTCTAGATATTGGGTTCTTCTCAGACCTCATTTTATCTCACTCTGCCATCAGCTTCTGAACCCTATCTGCTCTTGCTTCCTGAAACAGCTCAAGAATTTGGTTATACTCCTGAGGATGTGCACTTGGTCTTTCCAGCACTGTTCTCTGCATGATTGCCTCTTTTCACCTTTGGTTTCTACCACAGTATTGTTTGCTCATTAGGACCAAACCTTATCTACTGGGCTTCTCTACAATCCATCAAACCACTTTGCTGCTTAACACCACCATCTGCTATTATCTTGTTTGCTTCTGCATGTCTCTGCAGTTTTCTCACTCGTGGAGCCTGCTAAGTGTGATCAGAGATCACCTCTACTGTCTTGTGCATTGCTTTTCCAGCGACCTACTGCATTATGGATACATAGAGTTGCTTGAAAAGCTGTGAAATGAATGTATGAGTAAAAGAAAATAGCCAACCTCGAGTAATTTCCTTTTATTTTTCTTCTCCTTTTGCTTAATATCATCAGCAGACATGTCTGGAGAATAATTTTCTTCCAGAATACACTTCAGCCCATGATATAGTTGGTTTCTGACCCTTTAGATAAAGCTCCAGCACTGGAACTGGGTGGCTGAGAGTGCTTTAGGAGAGGTAAAATTTGTCATTAGTATTATTGTTTATGTGTCCAGTGTCCTTCATATTTTTTCCTTTTATATAGCATTTGACATTTGCAAAATGTTTTCCATTTATTTTTATGTAGGGAAAGCAAAAAGCTGTACATTTTTTTTTTAAAGTGAGCACTAAGGGAAAGCATCTGATTCAGGATGATATTTGTTATCACTATCTTTGTGTTTTGGTCAGTGCAAATTAAAGAGAGACAGAGAGAGACAAAGAGACAAAGAGAAATAAGCAGAAAGAGATAGAGATGGTGGGAAGGGAAAGAGAGAGAGGGAAAGAGGGAAGACTGGAAATCAGGGGGAAAAGAGCAGAAAGAGGAACAAAAGAAGGAATTAAAACCGTGAAGAAGGGAGGGAGTGACAGGCACCAAAGTGTTTTCCAGCCCACCCACCCCTGACTCAGCTATCAGGACTGAGCTACTGTGAAGGTGGGAACATTAAATGACCCAAGGCAATGTGCAGTGGTGTGGGGTGTAAGATTTTTTTATTAGTCAATTTAAAATAAAATGTGGCTCAGTAATTTAAAATGTGTCTGGACTGAAGCAGAAAATTAGCCATATTCACATAACCTTCCCCCTCCCCTGAAGGCAGCCAAAGCACCAATAAAAATAAAAATAATAATAATAATAATACCTTGTGTCTATGGGGTAGCTTCTTCTCAGCTCAGTCTCACCCTTGTTATCTTTCCTGTGTCCTTGAAGGGGAGAAAATATTGAGCTTGGGTAACTCAGCTCTCTGTAGTCTCACAGGACCTTCAGGTGAACCCAGTTTCAGCCAAGGGCCCTCTTACTCTGTTTACATTATTTAGAGCAGTATTTGCTAAGCACTAGTTGGGTGTCAGGCACTGTAACAGCCTCCCTCTAGGATTTTACACAGCAGTATTTGTTCACAGATTCTGGAATGATTTTGTGAGGTTTTCCTGGGAGCAAATTATGGCTTTCTTCAACACATAGTTTTGACTTCAGAACATCCATAATTTACCTTCTGTCTGCCTTTCAGTAGCTTAAAACCTGAGTTTAGGGTCCATGTGTACAAATTTTCTCCACTGGGGAGAAAAACTGCATAGGAATTGCTTCCCCTGGGGATATCCTCTGGGTATATCTCCTGTTTATGAAGAAAATTGTTTTAGGAGAAATAGGGGTAGATTTGCTTTTTCATCTTGAAGGTTTATTCATTTTCGAGATCTCAGAATCCTTTGAAGGTCTAAGGAAGGCAAGGAATCAGAGGAATGGATATGTCACATGGCTACAGGACTTTGCACCATTGCCTCAGAGTCACAATTTCTGGTGCTCATACTTGCACATGGGCGTAGAAGAGAAGGTTAGACACTCACAGTGTGGGAGACTCTAGTCTAGACCTATTTGTGAACTCTGGTCATTTGAATGTGTGGTAAACCCTTCCTTTGAGCATTTGCTCAATTATGGTGCCACTGCATGCAGCTTCCCTCCACTTTCCCCAGACAACCCCTTTACTTATACCTGAGGAAATGACAAAATATTTTCCTGCATCAGTAGGAGAAAACGCCCCAGAGCAAGTCCTAGAATAAAGGAGTGTTTCTGGCTGGAAAAGGTGACTCCTGAAGGTTGCCTTGTGGTGGCACGGGATTTGTGCCTCCCTGGGTCTCCAGTGGTATGCTGATGGGACGTGCCTTTGGCTGCATTAAAGTCAGCTTCTTCTGGAGTCCTCTAGCAGAGGGCAGGGACATAAGAATTCTAGAACAGGTCAGCCAGCATCATTCTATTTAAGTTGTTCTTGGCAAGCCCTGGTCTGATGAGGCTGCTTTGTTCATTTGTCACCAGCTGTAGTTTGACATCAAACCCTTTGCAAATGTGTGTTCAGTTCTTGGGACGGTTTACTACAGCCAAGGATACCTACCCAATCTCATCCCCATCCTATGGTAGAGCATTTAGGAGCTAAACTTACTTTGTTGGTGCTTAATAGAATGATTTGGCCTTATTTTGGTGTGAATAAGGGTGTTGAAATTTTAGAAAAATGTATATTTGAGCTTGATATCTCCCAGTGATGTCTCCATAGGCAGGACCTCAGGCCAGTGTCTGAATCAGCTGATCAGTCTCGGTCACTCTCTCCCCACACGACTGTCTGTGGCTCACACGTATTGTGGATCTTCTCTCTTTGCATACAGTTGGGTTCTCAGAGACCCCACTCCCTAGAGTTTGTGCCCACCTCCACCTCCACCAGCAGCAGCAGCAGCAGCAGCAGCATTTGACAACAACTTCTTTCTTTCTTCTCTCTAAACACCCAATCTGCTGCTCCACTTTGATTACCTGGCTGGGGGCTAAGCATGTTGTGATTGAAGGTACCAACTCCTCTGTTCTAGTAGTTCCAAAGGATCGAGCTCTGCCTGTGTGTCTAAGCATGTCTACCCTGAAGAAAGGAGGGGTACAGCATAGCATCCATCGGAGTATGGACTGCTTGTCCCCCTTTAAACCTCCATTTCCCACAGGACTGAGCCTAAGACCCTGGATGGTAGCTGCAAATGCCCAGCATTGAAATTCCATGTTTTTCTAGCACTAAAAATGATAGCTCTGCTTGCTTGTAATCTATCTCACCTTTGAACATGTGCTTGCAGTAATAGTCTTCCCTGGGTCAAGCGAGAGGTAATTGCAGTGGTGGTTCACCCAGCTGAACCCCTAAAGCACGTGCTTGACTATCAGTTACCTTATCTCCACTCGGGATGGCTCATGAGTGACAATGAACAGAGTTGTTCCTCAACTTTTGACACTAGAGAGGGCTATGTAGCTTAGCCTATGCACCACAGGCTCTAAGGCAGGAACCATGTAATGGAAGGCCCTGGGGAAGGAACGCTGTCCAACCTATAACACCCAGGAAACAAAGGGCAAGGGAAAGAGTCAAGGAGGGAGACTCACCCTCCAAAGTGAAGTCCTTGGGGGATCCACCTCTTCCCACCAGGCCCCACCTCCTAACAACACATTTAACTCTTAACTCATCAATGAATTATTCCACTAATGTGTCTAGTGGTCACATGATCCAATCACCTTCCAAACACTCTATCTCTGAACATTTGAGACTTTTAGGCATCTCTCTACATCTAAATCATAGTAATCACGCTACTTTGAAACTAATGCGGAGACTTTCACTTTGATGTGGGAGGATGTGTACCTAAAGTTTTCTACCTGTTTCCTCTCATGGCCCCTACCTTGTCATGCAGGCTGTTGATAGGGGTGATTACCTTGTTTGTTTCTCAGGAGGAATCTGATCAACAGCGCGTTGCGCCTGCCAGCCATCAAGGAGGATATGGTGTCAGTGACATGGCACAGGACTTCCCTGGAAGTGGTTACTACCACACGGAAAATGTGAGGTTTGGCTAAGGGCAGAAGCAATAGGGATCTTTTTGTAAGTCATTTTCCAAGGAATCATTTAAAACTGAGTATCTTGCAGTCATGTGGGAACTAGACAAGTGTAAGAGCTGTCAGTGCAAGACCAGAGGTCAAATGAAAGGTTTTACTACTGCAGATGACCCAAGATGAATAGGCCTGGAACAACCAGCCCCTAAGAATTCGGGTACCATCAACTTAGAAAAAATCTCAACACCTAAAACTCAAAAAACACAAATACAAACAAAAGATTATGTTGCTTTTAAATTTCTTTTTATTTTAAAAAAGAGTCAAAACAATACAGAATTTTAAAACAAGATGATAAGAAATTAACAGTAGTTATTATATTGCATATTATTTGTTTTTTGGGAGGTTTTTGATCTTTTGTTTTTCAGTTTGTTTGGTACCAGATATTGGACTCAGGACCTTGTGCTTGCCAGGCAGGTACTTACACTGCTGAGCTTTATGTCTGGTCCTTATATTGCATATTATTATCTGCAAAAGAGTTACTCAAAAAAAATAATTGCTCAGATTATCAGACATATGCATGCAAAATTAATCAAACAATATAATCACTGTTCCTTTCAATGAACTAATAGAATTAGTAGTACACTTTTCTTAGCTATCATATATATTTATACATATATTTTTTTTCTCTTCCTTCTTTTCTCCATTCCCCCACCCCAATTGATCTTTCCTTTTGTTTAGTTTTTTCCCTTTCACAATATCTATTATGCCTTTGGAATCTTATTTACTCCTTCAGTTTCTTACATAAGGGAAACAATATGATATTTACACATGCAAATTTGATTTATTTCACTTATGAATATGGTCTCTAATTCCATCCATTTCCCTAAAAAAGCCTCCAGTTTATCTTTATAGCTGAGTAGTACTCCATTGTATAAAAATACCACATCTTTTTTATCCATTCTTCAGTTGATGCACATTTAAGTTGTTTCTAAGATTTAGCTGTTACAAATTGTGCTGCTATAAACATGGGTGCACATATATCACTGTGACATGACCTTTTCAGTTTTTCTGGGAAAATACCCAGAAGAGGAATAGCTGGGTAGAATGGGACCCCTAATCCTGATTTTTTGAGGAGTCTCCACACTGATTTTCACAATGGTTACATCAGTCTACACTCCCACCAACAGTGAAGAAGAGTTCCTTTTTCCCCACAGCCTTGCCAGCATTTTTTATTGAATGATTTTTTGATGACAGCCATTCTTTCTGCTGTGAGATGGAATCTCAGTGTTGTTTTGATTTGCATTTCTTGAATGACCAATGATGTTGAACATTTTGTTATATATTTGTTTGCCATTTGTATTTCTTTATATGACAAGTGTGTATTCATCTTAGGTGCCCACCTTTTGATTGGGTCTTTGAATTTGGAAGGAGATCTGATTTTTTGAAATTCTTCATTTTTTTCTAGTTATAGATAAGGTGGCTGAGTGTGTTTTTAATTGTGTCTGCATTTTCTATCCTGTTCCACTGACCCTCATATCTTTTTTTTTTCCAGTACCATGCTCATTTTATTATAGGAGTTTTGTAGTATAATTTCATCTTATTAATTGTGGTGCTTCCTGCCTTGTCTTAGTTCCCCAGGATTTCCTTTGTTATTGTAGGTCTCTTTTGGTTCCAGATGAATTTTAGGAATGTTTTTTCTAGATCTGTGAGGTATGCTAATGGCATTTTTATTGGGATTGCATTAAATCTGTATAGAAATTTGAGAGGAGGGCTATTTTCATAATTTTGGTTCTTCCTATCCATAAGCAAGGAATATTTTTCCATTTTCTGAAATCTTCTCAATTTCTTTTTTTTTTCATAGTACTGTACTTTTCAATGTATAATCTTCTACTTTTGTGTTAGATTGAATCATAAGTATTTCATTTTTTGTTGTTGTTGTTTTGGATGCTTTTGTGAAGGGTGTGGTTTCCCTAATTTTTTTCTCAGTGAGTTTGTTGTGTACAGCAATGCTATTGATTTTTGAGTGTTGACTTTGTATCTGCTTATGCTACTGAATTTGGTTACTAAGTCTAGAAGTCTTTTGGTGGTGTTTTTGGGCCTACAATGTAGAATATCTTGTCATTTGCAAATAATGATAATTTTTTTCCTTTCTTTGGTATCCTTATTCCTTTTATTTATCTCTCTTGTTATTCCAGATAAATTTTAGAAATGTTTTCCATATGCTTTTCATCTCTAGCTCCTAGGATCTACATCATTATACTTTTTAGTACTCAGAGTTTGTCAGCTCAACAATCATGAAAACAGGACTTCAACATGAATGGGTAAAGCTTAAAGGACCAATAGATACTGCCTATAGAGGAATTTTCTTTTCAATAATGATTATAAGGAAATTCCAGGAAGTCCTGACTTCAGGAACTATACAGTTTACTACAAAGTTATTTTTTTTGTTACTCTATACTGTTCTTTTTATGTATAATCACTTTTCTCATGTTTCCCCTCTATTTATTTAAGACTTGTTTTGTAGTATATATCTCTTGTTCAGATCACTTCTCTACATGAAAAGGAGGCTGTATATATTTAATGTTCACAGACTGCAGTACCAAATTCCCTGAGCAAACAACAGTTGTCTGATCAAGAGGAGATTTCCAAGTTTGATTTTCTAACGATTCATCCTTTCCCTTGTACTTGTGATAAATTCCAGTTGTATAGTTTAAGTGGTCACTGAATAGATGTGCTGTTCTGCTGTCTCTCCAGTTTTCACATGCTTGAATGAGCTCAAAATGAGGCAGTCGTTTGAGCAGAAACCCAAAGAGCACTGGGAGGGAGAGCCTGCCCAAATCTGATCCTGAATTCAGCAGCCCCAGGCACTTGCTGGCAGACAAGGCTCTGAGTGGGTTTGTAGCAGAGTGACACCTAAGTCACATTTTTCATTCCTTCTCCTGCTTACAGGTAGCCATTCAAATGAATCTGCATGAACCTAAAGTAAGTTCAATCTGATGTTTTTCTTTTGAAGCAGGGAAAAAGACAGGCAAAACAAGGGCCATTTTAATTTACCACTTGTAGAGTGCTTTAAGGGCAGGGGCCTTCTGGTCTACCAGCCCTATACCCTGTTTGTTTTATTTCTTTTTTTTCTAAAAGATTATCTTCTTTACAGGAGGACATGAACTTCACAAACTCAGTTTTTAGAGATGGAAGGAAGAAACACACTGGAAACCATTTCTTTTAGCTCAGTTTCCCCAAATCTCTACCTTTGTAGCTTATATTGAGAAAGTTTCTGGATTTTCTGGTGCCATTTCAACCTAGTGGCAATAGTTATGACAGTCAAAATATAGGTGAAATTCACATTTTTGCTTTTGTCTCCCATTGGTGATAAAATAGCATTTATTAATTCCCTGCCCAGTTGCCTTGGTGGACTCTTTGGTTAGCAATGCTTCCTTTCCTGGCAAGGATCAGTGCAGTTTCCTGTGACTTTCCTCCTTTTGCTGTACTTACTCTCCACTCCATGCTGCCTGCTGCAATCCTAGCGGTGTTTTTGTCCAGTTTTATGTCGCTTCTGACTGCAGACTCTCCAAAGACTGTGACACTCAATAGAGAGCCTGTCTTTCTCATAGGGCCCCTGCTTACCATCTTTTCTGTCCATCAGATAACTTGTTTTCAAAATGCATCATGGTTTTCTTATGTCTAGAATGTTTTTTGTTGCAGTTGTTGGGAGGGATGCTTTACTTGTATTAGACCAGTGGCCTTCACACTGAGCTACATTCCCAGTTATTTATTTATATTTTGAGACAGGATCTTGTTAAGTCAGTAACTTTCTCAGGCTGGGCTTGAACTTGTGATCCTCTTGTCCCTGCACAAAGAGTGCTGGAATTACACATGGCTGCCACCTAACCCGGCCATACCTAGAATTTTGTGTTTGGTGTCCCAGCAGCTAAGACCCTTCTACACCTCCGTTCTAATGGGAAGCTGTGAACCTTCTGCCCCTGCCAAGCTCCCTCTTTCTTTGTGCTATGAGGCTTTCATGGTCCATGGATTCTCTTTAACTGTATTTTCCTTCTGTTAAGAGCCCTCAAGCTTTAAGGTCAAAGAATTTCTCTCTCTCTCTCTCTCTCTCTCTCTCTCTCTCTCTTCCATCTTTCATCTTTGTTATCATGTACATACCACACAGGGTCTACTGTGTTGTAATGCCACATAATTTGAGATGATTTATGAGTATCAGAGACCTACCTTTGGCCATGAGTCCTATCTGAGAACTGCTGATTCACATTGTACCATGAAAAGTGACAAACTCAATAACCACCATCATCATCACCTCTCGGTGATAGAAACAATGCCATAAGTGACCACACCAGGAGTACAGTGAGAAATAGGCTATGAATCAAATCCTAAAAGATGCTTTCTCTGATTCCACTGCTTAATTTCAGGGTATTTCCTTCTATTTTCACTACTTAATTCTTTAAGACTGTTATCACCTCCTAAAAGAATTATTTAAAAGTACAAATAATGTTGTGAAAGTGATAAATGAAAGATTGTTTGGATATCAGCTGTGAACTTTTTGCTTCTTACTTGAAAAAAGTATAGACTAAGCAGTGTACACTGAAGCATGTGTGGGTTATTAATAATTTACTCAATCTATTGATGCTTGTTAATTGCAGTAGCCGAGAAAAGTTAGTTAATGATGTGCCTGCTTGCACCACATTATAATTATGATGGTAGTTCCCCTATTATTAGGGCTGAGTAGGTGTTCCCATTAGAAACCTTAATTTTCAAGCTAGCTGATTGTCTTAGCCATTTTAAATTACATCAGGCCAAATCCCGGCAGATGCTTTCTGAAAGCAGATACACTTCTTTCCAAAATTATTTTTATGGTAGCACCAGAGTTCTCTCCCTCAAACAACAGAGACTATAAAGCACATTCGACTTCCAGGAACTATTTTGTTAATCTCCAACTGTCAATGTCACGTGGGAAGTTGTGCAATGGGCGGGGGGGAGACTTTTGCTGACCCAGAGGCCTCTTTTGCCCAAGTTAAATCTCTTTGGGGAAGAGAATGCTAATAATTTAGCTATGGAGTAGAAGTTGAGCTATACTTTTCTCTTGCCTTTGCCTGGATTCAGAAAGTTTTGGATTATAAGTCACAGAAACCTAATTCAAATATATTCAAACTATTTTATATGATGAACTTCTTGGCTCATAAAATTAGGACTCCAAAAGACATACTTTCTTCAAACAGGGCTGGCTCCAGTGTTCCAGGTAGTATCGCTGCATTGTTTTCTTTCTCATTCTCAATCTGTTCATCCTTGTCTGCTGTCCTTCTCAAGCAGGTTCTCTTCACGTGATCATTTGCAACCTCCAGGGTATATCCTTAACAACTTGTGTTTTGAAGCAAAAGAAGACCTCTCATCCAGCTTCCATATATAAAATAAAAGGAGGTATCAACTATGTTCAGATTGCATTCTTTCCCCAGCACTGATATTTAGGGCTTGAAATGAAGGAAATTTAGAAAAATGAAGGAAAATAAAGTTTGATTTCTAGGCTACCTCATGCATTGATAACAGTGGTATGTTGTGGGGTACACCCCTGGACATCAGTCTGCCAGTGGAAAGAGAAATGCGGCTACCAGAAGACGTGGGTCAGAGATGAGGGTCAAATTAGCGTGAAAAAATTCCTCCATGGTGGGTCCATTATCCCAACTCAATACTTGGCAAATTCAATGGCTATAGAATGTTATCTAGAACTCTTAAACCATCACAGTTCAAGACCATCTTAGAGCATGGTTTCAACTCCACTCCCAGCTTTGTGAAATGTAGTACCCATAAGGTTTAGTGTTTTTCATTGGATGATCATCAATCCTTATCACAGGCAGTAAAGTTCACAGAATTTCCAATGACAGTTTCATTGGAAAGACATGTATCTGGTGTATGTACCTACTGATAAGAAGGAATTTACCAAAATAAGTTGGCTCCTGGTTGTCTTAGCTCCTACGTAGTTTTAATGAATTTTCACAGGTTCTAAGGGTGAGATTTCCTATTCAAATATGGCAAACCCTGTAAGACAGTCCACTTTGAAGGATCCCATTGAGTCCAGGTACACCACACTGATGGTTTCTGAAGATAAATATGAACTTAGAAAGTTGTGAATCAAAGAGTGAATAGTCATTGCTGAGGCAAAAATTTTATTGGGTCTTACAAATCAGAATGTGTACACAGGATTCTGATTCATTTTTGTCACTTGGTTAATTACATAAGACGACTGTACAATTTACCATTTTGTACAAACATTGTCTTTTAACATTGTAATTTGTTAAGAGAAGAAAAGGTAGATTTTTCTCTCTGTCACCTTGTAGGAATCCATTTTTGTTACTCGGTGTAGACACAAACTTTTTTTTTTTTTTTGCTCTAGTCCAATTCTGGGTCTGGGTGAAAAACCTCTATCAAAGACATACATACAGGCAGGGTCAGAGTCTCCTGAACTTTCCCATGTCTATCGATTGAAATAAATCAATAAACATGATCTGATTTAGTCCTATATACAACCTTTTGTTTTCATCTTTCCCTCCTGTTCTATCTTTCAGGAAGACTGAGGGAGGTTATTTATTGGAAGGAGTGGTATTTGTTTGTTGCTATGCTTGTTTGCAAAGAGTCATTGTGAGAGTAAAAAGTACTATGAAGAGCTACCCCCTCCCCAAAATCTATCAGATTTTTTGGTTTTGATGCTAAGTTGAAGAAGACAGATGTAAATCATTATAGTTATGCAGTAAAGCTGATGAAAATATCGCTTTTCTAATGAGAATGGAAACAAAAGCTTTCTGTTGACATCTTTGTGAATTTGCTTTTTAATTTATCCATCATCACCATCATTGTTGCTTTCATCATTAGTATTTAAACAGTAGATTTGTGTAAATATGCTGCCAGGACATTTAACAGGCTCAAACCTATGAGGAAATTTTTTATATAGAAAAGCACTGAAGATTTATCTCTTCATGCAGAAGTCATTCGTTCATAAGCACCTACCCTGTGTCAAGTATTGCGATATTAAGAAATAATGAGAATCAAGTCGCCACGGATTTCCAATGGGAGGATGTGCTACAGATATATAAATAAGTACAAGCTATCCCTTGTGAGGGAGGCAAGTGAAAGACTGTTGGTGGAAGACAGAGAATCAACTGTCCATCTCTGCCTGGGAGATGGGAGAAGCTGCAAGCGAAATGTTCAACAAGCATTTCATGTGAATATGGGAGGAGGTCTGAAAGATACCGCCCGGTTATGGAGAGACCCCAAGACCCTTCTTGTGGCTTCCCTGACAAGAGGCCATTTGTTTGAAAACCCACAAAGATGTAGCCTTTTCACAAGGCAGCCATACCCTCATGGCTTTAATTTTTAGAAACTTTTCCTCCAGTTAAATAGGGCTGAATTTTTACTTCTCAGACTTAAAGAAAACATTTTGAATATGTGAAAAAGTGAGCAATTGTAAGGACATAGGGATGGAGTTGCATAACACTGACACTGGAAAAATCACGAAATCCTCTGCTTTCATGAATGTGGAGGATCACTTGCACATATCGCACTACATATTAATGCAACAGTAGCATTTTTACCAAGTGCTTTGTGGGCAGTGTTTTAATGAATATTTTTAACAATTCCATAAAATGTATGCTATTAGCAAATCCATTTTAATAAGATGAGATTCTAGTTGTTCAATCTTTTTTTTTTTTTTCTTTTTGTACTGGCAATCGAACTCATAACTTTGTGCTCTCCAGGCAGGCACTTCTGTCACTGAGCTATATTCCTGGCCCAGCAAAGCCATTTTATATGTAGAGAAACTAGTGTTGGGAATTTTAAAGCATGCTTAACATTGATAGTAAATAGTAGGGTAGGGATTTAACTTTAAATAACTTTATTCTCAAAATAACATTGATTTGAATGAGGTGAATGAAATATAATGTTGGTTGATTTTAAATTGAATGTGTGTATTGTAGGTATATGTTTTCCTTTAAAATATTAATGAAAAAAATCCCTTAATCCCCTTATTTTGGAAAGATGAACAATTATTCTTAATTATTTTGGAAGCTGCTGATTACCACAACAAAATTTACACTTTAAAACATCAGAGCTGAAAAACCGCTTTGGCATTTTTCTGTATAATTCTGAGAGTGAACTCATCATCACCTTTAGGTCTCTTTCTTTCTCAAGAGGATTTCGATAAAGGAACCAAGACTCAGGGAAGAGAAAGTGCAATGTTCCCAAGCATATGGTCCAAGGAATTGGGCTGTGGAAGAATTGTCAGCCACCTAACCAACTCCCTCCTCCCTCACACAAATTCTAGCCATCCATTTATTCATCTATTGCATATATATAATGTATATATTTCATATGTACCCATGTTAATATAGAGAACTAATTATCAGTGGTTTAGTTCTTTTTCTTAGTTCAGACATAACATCTGTCCCCACCTCCCACCTCCCTCTCCGGTTGGACATGCATCTTCATAGAATAATGTCTTATTTATGCATTGTCTACTTCCATTTACTTTCCAAGATATCGCTCAGATTTGCCTTCCAAAAATGTTTCATTTACTTACATTCTTACTCTGTATGTGATAAACTATTTTCTTTACAACAACAAAAATATATCTTTTAAAAAACATTTTCCTCATCATAAACACACACTCTCTGCTGTCAGACTCAAAGGCTGAAAGAAATTTGCAGGGAACTTTTCCATTCTGTGCCTATTATACTCGATTAAACTACTAAGTATACAGCTCCTTCCAAGCTATAGAACATAGAGTGCAATAATACTTTCATCATCACAGGTTAGTGGAGGCAAACTCACCTGAACATCTTTCCAGCTTTAGTTTTAGGCTGAAAAACTCCACCCTGGGCATCTTCATTGCCTGGCAGTCAGCTGTTGTGAATGCAACCCAGGCTCTTGAAATGGGAAAACAGACCATATGTCTCATTATTAAGTTAATTCACAGGACAAACTATCATAGGAAACATGTGTAGTACAAGATACCATTTCAATTTGCAAATGAATGTAGGGTAAATGGGAGGTTGCAGCCCATGCCAAATGCAGTTAGGATGTAGTGTTGCCATGGAACCAAAGGCAGCATCATGCCAGCTCACAGTGAGATGCAGCTTTTTGGAATGTGGGTGCTCAAGGACAATTGGGGACCCACAGAACCATACAAAATCCAGTGAACAGAAACTGGGAGTTTGGATAGCTTAGCGCTAAACTCCAGGCACATGCCATTGTCAGAGCTAAGTGAAGGAAGTGAATTTTCCATGTAATCACTAGCCAGTATGGACTGCATGGTGACGGTGGGATTGACAACATCTCCTCACCCTAAAGCCACCAAACTCTCGTCTCACATAAGCCATGACAGTATTCTGTGATCCCGGAGCTCAGAGTTGAGAAAACACAAACATCTTCAAAAATCATAATCTGGGCAATAAGTTAAATACAGATGATATTTTTCCATTTTGAAAGGAACTATGGATAAACACCTGGTGGTCTACTTCTGGGGGAAAAAACATAATTCAACTTGTGTGTTTACTTGTATTAATTATTAGGGAGTTTTGGAGACTTGTGATTTTTTTAAATTAAATTTTCAATTTTGATATAATGATACATTTTTATACTCATGTGAAGCTGTGCGGAATAATACAAAGGGATGCTTTTTTTCAGCTTTCTAAAGGGAAACATCTTGAAAATCAGTAGCATCATGTCACAACAAGTAATAGAGCTTTTGAAATAATGAATTCTACTAACCCTAGGTAGACACTGAATCACTCTGAAGCTTCTATTTAGTTTTCTCCTTTTGCATTTGCATGTCTCTGTATGGTGTGTACATGTATTTCTGTTGTTCACACAATTCTACTTGTATATTTGCATGTGGTATGTTTGTGTCTACATATTACATGTATCTGTGTTGTGTGTCTATATTTTGTGTATGTGCCTGTGTATTGTTTTGTTCTTTTGTGGAGTATGTCTGTGTGGTGTATGCATTTATATGGCATGTATGTGTGTGCGTGTGTGCGCGCGTCCGTGTAATTACTCTTTTTTTTTTTTTGTACCTGGGATCAAACTCATGACTGTAAGTTTGCAAGGTAGGGACTTATGCCGCTGAGCTAATTCCCCAGCCCCCATGTAATTACTTTCACTCACATTTATCCCATGTGCAGGCTCATGTCCCTGTAACCACAGTCAACAGACACCTTACGGACTGATAATATTTAGAATCCTCTCCATCTCCTTTCTCTTCTCATCTTTCTTTTTCCTTTCCTTCTGAATGTCTCTGTTCATGCGATCTTTGAAGCCAGGACAACTAATTTTATGTATGCATCGGTGGGTGGTAAAACAAGAAAAGGCACTTGTGTGATTTATATGTAGCTAATTTCATAGGATAAATTGGCCAGCCATTATTCCCAGGTAAATGGTCAAATAGGACTTTAGTTGTTGCCACGAACAACCAAATGTTGCTTTGCATTTTTGAGATGGGATTAACATTTAAGGAATAGGAAGTAGCTCAATGGTAGAGCAATTGCCTACAAAACACAAGTCTCTGTATTTGATCCCGACATCGGGGGAGGGAGATAAAGAGGGGGTGAACGAGTTTAAATCAGCGGGCTTTGAGTCAATCAGATGACTCCCTATGTTGTGCATGAACATGGTTCAATCAGTGAAGACCTTTAGAGGAAAATACTGAAGTCCCAGAGAAAGGACTAGGTGATCTTTGGGCAACCTTCACACTGGCACTGAAGCATCCCGTTTCCCTGGGTCACCAGCCTGAAAGCCTCCCTAGAGAATCACCAGCCTCCATAACCACAAGGACCCAAAAGCTTCTCTCATTCTGAGACTTGGTTTTTCTCTTCTTCCTCCTTCTCTTCCATTTCTTCTTCTTTTTTTTCCTTTTCTTCCTCCTCCTCTTTCTCATCTTCTTTTTCCTCTTTCTCCCCTTCTCTTTTCTGGTGCTGAAGAAAACAGTTTGCAAGAGATAGCACTGCACAGACCTGCCAAGTACAGATATGGCCACTTAATCTGTTGGGTAGACTGAAAATTCATGAAATTTTTGCTTTTTCTCTCTCTCACCAAATAAATAGACTCCTCCAACCCATCCATCCCGTCTGCCCCAACGGAAGGTTGGTAGTTCATTGATTTGGAATAGAAAAATCATCCCTGACTTGGCTTAGGTCCTATACACTAATTATTGTTAATATAAGAACCAGATGTGTTTTTGTTTTTGAATTAAATATTCAAATTATATTCTTCAGGGATAGTTGCCATGTTAATTAATTGTTTTTTTGTGTTTCTTGATATATCTCAGAATTATTTGTGCAACTGTGGCCATGTATCTCTTCTAAATATTTATGGAATTTATATTAATAGTAGGACTCATTTTTCCTTGTAGTTAAATATTATCCTCTTTTATATTTTTGTTTCTGTCTAAGGAATTTCAATACCTATTAAATTCTAAACTTCACATGATGTTGGACTTTATGTCAGCTTTTTATATTATAAAATCATTTCTCATGTCTTGTTGCTATGTGCTTAGTTGTTCCTCATATCTATGTCAGCCACAGATCTTCAACACTTATGAAAAGAAGCCAGTTCATTGGTTTGCTCTGTATCCTATGCTTTTTTGAAATTTTACTTTTGACCACATTGTCTACACCTACCAAACACTTTTATCATGGTTGTAGACTTTGCTGCCTCCTTCTAGTCCACTTCTTGGATGATAAAATGGTTCCCTATCATTTTCCATCTCTGAGTGATTAGTAATAGCTGCAGCAGAGCTACATGGTGTCATGGGCAGGTTCATAGAGGAAGAGTACCATGGTCAATTAGTGATGTCTGCCATGGCCTGGAGCCACAGAAATACAGCATGCATATAGGCTATCTTTGTTTAGCCTTAAGAGTTCCACATTCATGCCCAATTCAGTTGTTTATCCTGCTCTCGTTTTTTATTCCTTCAGCACTGTGTGTGTTTACCCAATTTTCCCACTTCCCAGGCATGTATTTTAGTAATCAACAGGAATGCTGAGTGGAATTTGGCAAGGACAGAAGTATATAATATACCCATGGTTTACTGTGATTTGTAGAACTTGGAACATAATTTTTCATATTTCATTCCTGCAGAAAGGAGCCTCTGAAGACTTGAGGTGTTAGTTGAAGAGTTATGTTTGGGGATTTTGGTAAATACTATCTCTCTCTCTCTCTCTCTCTCTCTCTCTCTCTCTCTCTCTCTCTCTCTCTGTGTGTGTCTTTCTCTTATCTATAGTTCATCAGGTAAATGAATAAACTTTTTTGTGCTTTTTTGCTACTCTAGATGGGTGAATTAGTTACATTTTTATTATTGATGAAACAAAGCAGCTGACACCCAAAGTGAAAGGAGACAGGTTTACTAAGCTCATAGCTTTCAGAAGTTTCAGTCCATAATTGGCTGGCTCCAAGGCAGGGTAGAATGGCAGACAAATGTAAAAGATGAGAAATAGTTCATGTTGGGCAGAAGGTACCAAGAAAGGGAGGAGGACCACAGCTCTTTCTATCCCTTCTGTCTTCTCCAGGACACTCAGGGTGGGAAGCACAGGCACACTTAATCCTAGTGCCCTTGACCCTAACATAGCACCAGGAATCCATCCCAGTGTCACATGTTCTAGATCCAGCCATCTCTGAAAAAGCTCCACCTGTGACTACATGAGGCTTGGCGGGGAGGCATCTAGACCCAAGCCACAACAAAAGGGTAACACATCCATCATATATTTTCTAAAGGTAATCTGAACCATCTGCTTTCCATAGAAACATTTATTGCCAAGTGGGAAGCACCTGATAAACTTTTCTAATCGTTAGTGCCTTTCCTTCTTTGGTCAGCATTGGAGTTCAGGAATGTTATTGACCCCATGGAACAGGTGCAGTAGTTGAGGGCGTGGTGGTTAATTTGTTTGCTATGTCTAGTAAACCTAGTAAAGCTAGTGAGTTTTATCTAGTGCTTGAACTTTGGGAGTCTAATTCCATAGAATTTTATAGGAAGATCTTGAAAGTGATCAAGATTTACATAAGAGGAAATGAGTCAGTTATTCCTGAGAGATTTTTTCCCTTTAAACAGCTATCCCAAAAGTCATCTTAGTATATACATGCAGGAATGCAAACCAACCTTATAAAGGTGATGAAACCTAAGTGTTGTGTGTTTGAAGTTGCTAGTTCCCCTAAAATGGGAACATGGGGTATGTTCAGTTGACTTCCACTAGGAATGGTCAGAATGGGAAAGGTTAGCTGTCCTCTGCCTAGTAAACAGGCTTAAGGGCTTAAGGGCTGCCCAAGTTGAGTTTTCAAGGCAATGAATCTCTAAAAGCATATTTATTCCCAGAACACAGCCAGCTAGTAAGGTTTTCCCGCTGGGGCTGACATTTACTGTAAGAAGAGTCAGTTTCCTTCTCTCAGAGCTGCAGCCAGCTCTTCACAAGGGAGTTGGTGTCTTGCCAGAGAAAACCCTCCATGCTCTAGAAGATGTGCCAGGGAAGCCAGCACTTTACACTTAAGCTGAAATATGCTAGGAATGGAGGAATGATGTCTACTTTCTAAAGCAAAAATTTAAATTATCATCTTTTTGTGTGTTCATTTGTTTTTAAATCTGTCCACCCATCTATCCATCAGGTATATATCATTATGTTACCTTCATATATGCATTTATATATACAGAAAGGTAGATATAGATAATTTTACGTATATACATAAATGAATTTTATTATTCTCCATTAAAAGATAGAGGAATCAAGAGACCATGAATGAAAGGCAAAAGGAGATTGTCTCTGATTCTCCTCTTGTTCCTCCTTTTCTTCCTCCCTGTTCTTCATCCTCAGTTGTTAAATAATCATAAATTTAAAAGCTTGGAGGAAGCAATATAAATAATCTCTGTTCTCGTTTCAAAAGTATTTAGTCAAGACGGGTATATTCCCATTTTGGCCTCTTCCTGGATTGATGTTCTTAGATAGGTCAGTGGCACGTTCTCCATCCTGCTATAATGCAGCCAAATTCAAACTTCCCACAGTTATATCAAAGAGTACAAAAAAAGATCTATGTCTTCCTTATTTATCTACCAAGCACAGTCATGCACATATAAATAATTTCTCCATTAGCATATGTGTCTGCAGCATAAACTCTTAAATCCTGTTTGTTCTTACTTTAAGCCGACTAAGATTTGAAAAGGTTTTGACTTGTTTGAGTTGAAGCATGGAGAGTCTACTGGCCAATTTCTTCTGAGTATTACCTTGTTTGATTTGGATGAAGGGGCAGGGGATTGTATAAATGTCACTGCAGAGAGCCCTCATCCCCTGGTGATTAGTAACCTTATCAATTCAGAGTGAAGAGTCATGTTCCGATTCTGCTTTGGCAAATGGCACACAGATGAGGGAATTTCATGACTGTGTAGGAAGATGCTGGACTGGCAATATGCTGCTTTTGCAAGTCCGGGGCTGGCCTCACTCGCTATGTGACCAACCTGTCCACTTGTTTTTCCATTCTTCTGTTCCATGTGTTACTTTCTCTAGCCTCAATCTCTTCCTCTCCCACAAGCCTGAGTCCCAGAAAACATGTTCAAGGTCTCAGTTTGTAAATAGCAACATAATTTGAAGACTTGTTTCCCCAAGTTTGATTTTTTCACTCTGAGAGAGCTAATGCATATCTGTTGTAAATGTCCAAACCGCAACAAAAAGAGTGCACCAAGTATATGGAAGTCATTGCTAAATTCTCCCTTGTAGAGATAACTGCTTTTAATAATGTATAATTTCCCCTCTATGTGCACACACATACACAGCCACACTTCGGGATTATTTCAGCATGAGCACTATGTTTTTATTCAATTACCCCCACCTGCTGGCTACACAGGAATCTATTTCTAGATTTATACCATAAGTTATTCCAGAGTCTTTCCAGTGTTAAAATACCAGTGTATACTAGGGTATCCTCATCTTTTTGCTTTTGAAAGCATTGCTGCTGTACCTGCTAAGGTCATCCTCATGTAACTATAGGGAGAAGAAAACATTGTAAAGGTACTGTACAATAAGTTATCTGTTTCTTAAATTAACTCTGAATCTTTAACTGGAATACAATACTAGGGCAGGTCAAGTGAATCACAGCAACCTGTGTCCGAAGTTGGAGTTCCCAAGAACAAATTGACAATAGTGTGTGCCTGCAATTCCAGCACATTGGGATCACAAGTTCAGGCCCAGCCTGGGCAATTTAGTGACTCAACAAGGTCATGTCTCAAAAATAACAAGTAAATAATCTATGAATGTAGGTCATTGAAAAGGCCTTGAGTTCAATACCATACTCACAGATCTGCCATTCTAAATTCCTGCCAATCGAAGATGCAATCCTACCCATGGGTGTTTGCTGTGTATCTGCTGGTTTAAGACACTATGCTAGGACTAAGGAATTGAGATATTTACAGGATAGGATTGATCAAGCCTGGGCTGCTGCATTCAGTTATGTGGTTGTGTTTTGTTCCGAGGAGCCTAACTGTAATGGAACATTCTTTGTTCACAAGCCTTATACCCTGGTGAGGGACTGTTTAGAGTTAGAGTGGGAAGAGATACCTTAAATGTTCCCACAAGTCCTCGTCCCTGTTCTCCTGACTTTCTGAGTCTGGAATTTGTTTCCTCTCTTAGATCTGTGATTCTGAATAGGATGAGAGTGTTTGTTTAGATTTCTCTTCTACTGTACCAGGAAGCAAAAGATCAGTATTGATCCTTTTGTGATGGTTTTTGTTCTTGAATAGATACACATGCATGCATGCATACACACACACACACACACACACACACACACACGTGAGCGTGTGCAGCATTCCTTCCAAGGTTGTGAATAATCTTTATTCCAGGGAAAAAGAAGCACAGTCAGCAAACAAGTGGGGTTGAGAGGTTACAAGTGAAGTTCTGAGGGCAATAGTTATAAGATAGGGGTCATAAATAGAAAGAAGGGGTTGCATGAGAATCAACACAGGTGGTAGGGAGTTAGACACTTGGAGGCCACAGAGAAGAATGGCCTGGGAGGAACCCTAGGATTAGCATGACACTAGGATGCTGAGAAATAGCTGAATAATGAGTCATATGTTGCTTGTGCATATTTGTAATGAACACGTACTCCGCTGCATCTCTGAGGAGTCAAGTGCAGAAGATGGGTGAGAATATGTCATCTTCACCTCAGTGTCCCCTTCCTCACCCCTGCATTTCTAAGTTGACAGCAGTAGCAGTGTTAGCAGCACATGATAGAGCCTCGGAAGTGGCTGCAGTATGGACTCTGTGTAGATAGCCGCTGACCACTGCTCCAGCATGAGGCAGCAGCCCCCGGGATGAGACCACTTGCACACTGGTAGTGCAAGAGTTGAGCATTGGTGCTTTGCAGATATGAACACCAGCAGCATGGTTCTCTTTGGAGTTGCCCTTCTGTCCTGATGGCATTAACGAGAAAATTCCAAATCAGGGCATGTCCATTTCCATTGTCCCTCTGACAATGCCAGTCTCCCTGTATAATGGAGAGAAGGCATGTTTTAAATAGGATGATGATCACAACAGGATCCTATTTCCACTATAGGTGCTTTTTCTTTTGCCTTCTCTTGATCACTTTCTGAAACAATCAGGAGAGCATGTTTTAGACCATGTGTAGTGGGGTTGAATAGTGGCCTCCTTAAAAACTCGGTCTTCCTGGAACTTCAGAATGTGACCTTTTTGGAAAATAAGGTCTTTGCAGTTGTGATTTGTTAAGGATTTCAGGGTGACATCCTGTTGGAATCAGAGAGTGCTCAATGTGCAATCTCACCGGAAAGAGAAATATCTCGGGAAGAGAAAGATAGGTTTGGACAGCAAAGATGCCAAGGAAAAGAGCTTGTAACTTCCAAAGTAGTGAGGGCACATGACGCTGCCACAGTCCAGCAACACCTGGACCACAGGGGAGAATGCTCCTGGGAGCTTCTGGTGGCAGTGCAGCCACACTAATACCTTTGCTTTAGTCTCCTGGCCTCCAGAATTGTAAGATAATAGGTCTCTGTAGTGATAAGCCACCAGTTTATGCTAATTGCTTACCAAAGACCTGGGAATGTAATTCACTAGGAGTATTGAGACTAAGTCTCATAGAGAAAATCAGGTCTCACAACTGTTTTGCAGATTTAATTGATGAAAATATAGCCTTGCTTACTAGTAGCATTGACCAGGACTGCTTTTGTGCTACAAGGGCAGAGTCAAATGACTACCACAGAAGCCATCTGGCCTCTCATCTGAAGGATTCTATTTAGCTCTTCATTAAAACTTATTCTGACCTCTCGTCTCAGGAGGGGTTAATTTGTGTGACAGCTGTGATGTTGGGGAAAAATAAGAGACTATCCTTAACAGTATAGATCCACATGAGGGGGAGATCATATTTTTCAGTTATATTTCAATTTTCCACAAAGCAGGTGTTTTTCCTCGGCAAAGAAAAAATATGAAATGATCCAGAATACAGTAAGTCCCTGACTTACAAAGGAGTTCCACTCTGGGAGAAAGTTCACAAGTCAGATTTGTCTGTAAGTCTGACAAAGGGTTCTACTGTACTTTCACTTTTATTCCCATGGTTATTGCATTGCACTTCCTAGTATCCCCTCCACATCACCACTGTTTTTCCTCTTGCTTCCAGATATCCTGGGCTCCGATTGAGCACTGTACTGCTCTACACCATCACACGGTATAGTAAGCACACAGCCATGCGGCTGTGATGAGGTCTGGCAGACACATGAGCCACTTCTATTTGTTGGCATCTATGAATGTTCATGATATGAGGCCCATTTGTATCTGTGGAAGTTCACAATTCAACTGTTTGTAAGTCGGTGACTTACTGTACTTTGCAGTGTTAGCTCCATTTAAGAAATTCAGGAGGCAGAAGGGTCTCTCCTTTTGGTTGAATCAATCAGTATTAATGTTCACTCATCAATGACAGCTTTTCTATGAGTGGTAGCTTTGTATTAATATTGCCAACTAATTTTACTAGCTGTTGTTTGATCTAGAAAGTTTGTACAGTGTATGTTAGTTGATTTTCTATTACTGTAACAAATACTTCAGCTAAATCAACTTGTAGAGAGCAAAAGTTCTTTTTGGCTCATGTTTTTTGAGATTGCAGTCTGTTATGGTCGATACATTATGTCAACTTGAGCTGTGTAGAAGTTTAACTAAGAGACTCAGCAGGGAGCCAGGGTTCTTACTTTGTAAATATTCTCATCCCGTGCAAGAGGAGCTCATAGAGATTTTGCAAGTGCTATACCCACTCTGGCCGGGGGAGTGGAAGGTGGCCTGCATATACTACAAAGGAGGAAAAGAGGCTTTCTCTTTGCTCATATTTGTTGTGGCTGCTGCCTTGAAGTGTTGGCCCAGTGCCATGCCACCTTGCCTTGTAACCATCTGATTATGGACTGAAGCTTCCAAAAATTATAAGCTAAATAAACCTTTCCTTGCTTCATTTTGAGTGTCAGGTATTTTGTTTCAGCAACCAGAAAAAGTAACCAAGACACCTTCCATTACTGGTTGGTTTTGTTACTGTGGGCCTGTAGCAACTCATCATGGTTCATCATGGCAGGCGTGCATGCCAGAGCAAAGCCATTGACCTCTTGGCCAGAATGAAAGACAGGAAAAGACAGAGTCAGGGTCCTGCTACCCTCTTCAATGATTGCCTGCAATGACCTAAAGACCTCTCACTAAGCCCTGGCTTTTCAAGGTTCCACTCTTTTGCAATAGAACCAAGCTGGGGAATGCGACTTAGTTTCATGGAACTTAGTGAAACATTGGAGATGCAAACTATGATAGAAACAAGACTGGGCTTGTCTCAACTATGGTTGAAACAGAAAGTGGACCACAGTCTGATTTTCAGCAGGGCTGTGAATGAACACACACTCAGTGTGAGATATATGTTGGCTCTTTTAGGAGCCAACACCAAACTTTGGTGGCCTTCGGTGGCTTTCAGTCTCCTCCCACCTGCAGTTCAGGTGAATGGTGTATCTTGTCAGGCCTTCAGGAAGGTGCCCAGAGGAAACAAAGCTGTAAACCTAGTTTTGTTCATACTAGTACAGAAAGATTTCAATTAATTAAATAGAGTACAAACACAGACACACGCACAAAGGAGCAAAGATGTTGCTGCTTGTGTTTCTGTTTCATATACTGGTGGAAGCAAATTTTATGTCCTTCACATATTACTAAGAGAAACTTTCACCTCTCCTAGATATAACTTCCCTTCCTTCCTCTTACAAATATTCTTCCCAGATTTACTCTCCAGTTCCTAAAAATATCCATTCCACATTATTTATTCACTCCATAATGCATACCATCCAAAGACAACAATTTTGCCAATAAACTGTTATTCTAATGAATAATTCATGCAGCCTTCATTCTTCTGACATGAACAAATATACTTTCAAATGAGAGGTCTGTAGCTCTATTTTCATCTGAACTCCATTTTTTAACTTAATATTTTTAAAGGTCTTGTGATGCCCTGCCTTGGGTGAACTCCATGAAGAATAATTCTAATACTCTAATTAAAAGAAATAAACTATGGCCCAGAAACATAACTCGATTTAGATACAATGTTTGTTACTGTGATGGTATGATTTGAACATGGAGGAAGGAGGAGCTAAATCATTCACTCTCCTCCCTGAGGTATAAAAATGCAGAGTTCTTGCCCAGTAAAATGGCAATGCTGATAATTGCTTCAAATTCTGCCTACATCACTGGCCATAGTTTCCTCATATTTATTATACAGCATTATTTATGATAATGCTGATGACAAAATAGTAATAGTAATAATTATTATTGCATAAAATGTTATCATTATACAATGTGATAATAATTTTTGAGTTTCCATGACATACTAGCCGTTATGTAAAGGCTCTGCATGTATCACCATTTCCTAGGTTTCCTAACTCATATTTTGGGTCTGATAATCCTTTGTTGGGGAGGTGGTGGTACCCAATAGATTTGCAGGATATTTAACAGAATCTTTTGTCATCTTTACCAATTAGATCCAGTAACATCTATTCCTCTCTCAAGAGATACCCTTAAATTTCTCCTGATACAACCAAATATCCTCAGTGAATAAAACCCCTCCATTATGAAACCCTGATATGTGTGCTGAACTGTCTTTGTAACATTGTTGAAGGACATGTGCACTATTTACTCCATTTACAAATTAAAAAAAAACAAAAAACAGAAGCTTAGAATAAGGGAGAGAATGGACTCTGGATGCAGGTTTTCCTCCTACCGCAATGCAAGACTATTCCCTTGTATAGGATGGTTCCGAAGACCAGTTCTTCTATCTGTTCTCACACCGATGATACTTCTGCTTTAAAAATTTATAACTGACATAAGTAATATTTTGGCATATGTACACTGGATAATTATTATATTATGATTTACAGAGATTACCTACAAATTCCTGAAATTCCTTGTAGATGAGGTATAATGACAAAGTTAATAATTATTATAATAGCAGTAGTAGAAAGATAGTGATTTTTCATCCTGCTCTCCCTCACTGTTAGATGAGCACTTCCTGTATGAGAGGTTAAAGAATTTACTTAGGATACTTGTTTAATTTCCCTAAACGGTGCCTACTTTGAGTATCTTTTAACACTAGATACTGTGATTAAGATTTGCTTTTTACTCTTCTGTAGCTGGCTTAGAGTAAATTCTCCACACATGTTGGTTCCATGAGAGATTTAATAATGGGGTCTTACAAAAAGTGTATAGCTTGCTGAAGTGATGATGAGGTTTCAGAGGAAACCTGGACGATATGATCTGAGAGCCTCGTTGGTGCCCTCTGTGTTGCTGCTGAGACTTGTATCTAAACTTTCCAATTCAGTCCCTGCTGAACCTAGGGTTCTGTCTCGTATGGCTCTTTCATATCAAGTTTTCTCTTTCCTTCCATCAGAACGAAGGTTGTCTCCCATCTTGCTCCCAGCTTGCCCTTTACTTGCTCTCAGTCTCTCACCTTGAATTTCTCCTTTATGTTTGTTTGTTCAAATCTTTTTTCTCCTTTGAGACCAGCCACCTCTCTCCACCCGCCAAGGGAGATGATACCCTCCCTACATCCTTTACACTCTTGGGAACCTCACAGGAAAGTGTGTCTCTGTTACTCATTAGTCACAGGTGGTGAGGAGCTGGGCTGCACAGCTGGTCAATTCAGAATTCCACCTCAGGTTTGTCCCTCTAAAAATTGTGATCTCGAGCAAGCAGCTTAATCAGCTGGGAGCCCGCGCTCTTGACTTGCGTAAGGAGGACACTGGCATTGTGGTACATCCTAGATGACTCTGAAGACACAATGAGAAACTGTTCACCAGGTCCTTGATACACAGTAGGTTCTTAAGAAGCCAGTGCCATCATACATACCACTGTCTTGCTCTACTACCTGGCTTCCATTGATTTATACACCATAGGTGTGCCTAATCTCCTCAACTAGATTGTAAGATTATAAGAATAAACTTCCTTCAGAGTGGATCTTTAATGTGCCATAGAATTCATTGCACACATCAGATAAAGCTGTGGCCAAGAGGCCACCTCAGTGTTCAGAGTATAATTTTCTCTCTCTGCATTTGGCTTTCCGGTGTCTTTATCAATAACATAGAGGCAGCTGTTCTCATTTACTGTGCCATACCAGAAGGGCCCTTGCAAATGAGATTCTTTCAATGGTAAGCAACTGGCCACTGTTTTCTGAGCAACTAAGCATCAGAACTGTAATAACTCATTATCAATCTGTCTCCATACTTCACTGAAGTTCCTGGGTCCTTTCAATGTGGACTTCGGCAATGTCTGTTTTTATCTGTAAAATTGTGTTTAACACAGAGCTTAAAATAAGCTGATAACAGAGACACATCCCCAGTTCTGAGTACCACTTAAGGGAGAATAGGCCCTCACAGAGAGCGATTTCCAGAATAAAGCTGTGGACTCAGGTCCCAGTGCCTGCCAGGAGGCTGTGTGGTGCAAACGGAAAAATGCAGCTCCACAGACTGAGGCTGGGATCAGATTCCACTTCAAGGTACACGTGGCCTTGGCAGTTTAGGAAGCTCTCGGCATGTTTGAACGTTTTCATCTGTAAAATAAAGCATCCAAATTAGATGGATTCTTAATTACTTTGCATTCTAGAATTTGGCTTACAACTGAATTGTATTTGTGTGAACTAATGATTCCATATTTCTCTGACTTTGCTTAGAATCCATATACCCCCTATAAATTTGAAATATGTAACTTTCAAGTCCTATCAAAAATCTGTTCCCTTTATATACATGCTTAGCAGGGTTTTGTTTTTGTTTTTGTTTCCCTAATGCCTCACATATTTCTCTAATAAAGTATATAATAAAAGTAAGTCTTCCCACTGGTGTGTTTATAGTATAAAAGACATTGCTATTCCCACCATGGAAGCAGTGGGAAAAATATACAGACTTCTCTGCCTCCCAACAACCACCCTTTGATCCCCAGCCTTTTATCAGCAAATCTGAAGTGTTACCTTCTGCAAATTAGCACCACCTCCTGAGAAACTGTGCCAAGTTCCATTAAATGTAATTAGCATTCCTGTTGTTTCTTTCACATGGCAGGGTGGGAGGAGGAGGAGGAAGAAAACTCAGTGTGTGTGTGTGTGTGTGTGTGTGTTTTTTCACTGTGTGTTTTTGTGAACACACATCATACCAAGTTATCCCAACAGAGTCGCTATGAGGTAAGAGACAGACAAAGATCTTCCCACATAGCTGTGAGTTCACCTTCATGAGAGCTCAAATGGGGAAAAATATGTCTTCATTCTTGGCTTTCAAAAGTAATAGTTGGTTTCACTATATTGAGTCAAAGAGCTGGCACAGAGCCTTCTGCACTGAAGGTTTAGGGAACAGGGGGAGTAATTATCTCCTGCCACTTAAAACTGACCTGCTACGGGGATCCAAAGCACAAGTTGTGCATATCCTAGAGCAGTTAATTTCAAAAGATGTGTTGGAATCCCCCCCATCTATCTCTGCTAAAGCATCAAAAAGAAATGAAAACAACCATGTATCTATTTTCTCAAAATTTTTTATGATCAAAATGATATTTGAAAAGCCAACAAAGGGGCTGGGCATATAGCTCAGTGGCACAGTGCCTGATTGGCAAGCATGAGTTTGATTCCTGATACCCTCAACAGCAACAAAAAATAATAAAAGCCAATAAATAGAAAAGAACATGCCTTAAAGAGCAGGTGCTCAATATCAAATATATTTATTAATTATTAAATAGCAAGATATATTAATTAGGATAAAATTGCACAATTATCTTTTGTTTTTGTCTTTAGGTTTTTTTTTTTTTTGAGATAAGGTCTTAGGTAGTTTAGCCTTGCCTTTACACCATGATGGAGACAATGTTGGCCTCAAACTCTCAGCAATCATCCCGCCTTAGCCTTCTGAGAGCTGCTATTACAGCTATCCACCACCATCCTTGATACTGTTTATTAATAATAAGATAAGAGAAAAATAATATTCACTTCTTTCCTACAATTTGTGTCTCATCACAGGTTATGGTATTGATCACTTTCCTATTGCTTGACCCAATACTTGACCCCCATAACTTCAAGGTAATTTGATTTACATTTCAAAGGGGCTTAGTCCATGGTCAGCTGGCTCCAAGTCAGGAAGATCATGGCAGAAATATGTGGCAGAACAAAGCTGATTATTTTATGGCACACAGGAAGCAAAACAATGCCAGGGGAACAGTGCCAAAGGAAGGAGTGAAGAACCAGATATAGACCCCAAGATTATGCCTCCTTGACCTACCCAGACACTGCCAGAAGTGTGCTCCACCAGTCCCTGATTGGGTACCACAACAACCAAGTTGACACAACCAAGATTAACTATCACTTAAGAAAAGTTATTCAAACTGAATCCATATTTAGAAACCATGACTATGAGGAATGCATATCTACTGTCAAAAACTCAAGTCCCTCTAAATGCTATTCACTATATAAAAAACAATTCTGAAGCAACTGGCCATATGTACACATTGGTACTAAATAATCAAGGAGGAGAGTCTGGTTTCAAATGCTTTGTGTGAAAATGAGCTCGTTTGACTAGTAATTTTTTTCTCCCTCAGAAGCCATCTTGAATCTTTACTTCTTGCTTTTCCCTTGTATTTCAGCATTTGTCATTTCAATTATAGCACTGCATACTATTTTTATACTTTGAATGCAATTTTCAGAAACACTAGGGAAAGCGCACTAAAGATATTAGGAGGTGGTAGTTAAGCTGAGAATGGCTCCAGGAGGGTGGAACAAATTTAGGACGTTTTTTATTTTAATCATCTATAAAGAAACTAATTCCATACACCCATCTACAGTTAAATCCCACTTATAGCACAAAGCATCATAAAATTGAATAAAGTAATATTCTTTAGCACAGTGTCATAACTATTAGATTATACAAGTTAAATAACGTGTTGCCCATTGGCTTCTTGGAGAGTTGGAGATGTGAGCCAAACGCACTCCCCTTTCTTGGTCACTCTGAGGAATGGATGATAATCAAATCATCTGAACTTCTCCCAAGAAAAGGTTCAAATGCAATGAGCTTGTTAGTGAAGGATTATTCATCCAACAAATATATTTGAGCATCTGTTTTTTTTTAGCATCTGGATGGTGAATGAAGAAGCACTGTGATACCCATGTTTACAGAACTTACTGCCCTGTTCTCCTGCAAGGTCTGCTGCAACATTAGTGTAACTCTTTTTGTAATAGAATTAATGTGAAAATTTTACATTACTAGTGATGGAAACTCCATTTGGCCTGAGTTTAAAATGTGTGTGTGTGTGTGTGTGTGTGTGTGTGTGTGTGTGTGTGTCTGTCTCTGTCTTCAGTCAACTCATCACAAAGGACAAGAAATAACTATGAACTGAGTAATAGGAAAGCAAGTAATCTATTGCTGTCTCATCCCATGTGGCACTTTATGAGCTTCATTCTTTTCCAGGGAAGTTTGGATTTTTCTACCACCAGGAAAGGGGCCAAGGAAAACAAAAGCAACTCCAGGCTGTTATTCTCATAGTTTTATAGTGAACTAGTTTATTACTCTTTATGTTCCAGGCCAGTGGTGGTGTACCAAGGGGTGGGGGAATGCTGCTGCAGGATGTCTGTTACCACCAAAAATTCTAACGGGTTCACCATCACTGTTCTAGACTAACTTACATTTAAATTTCTTCCCCTTCCAAGAAGAATCCTGGGTTGTTTTTTTTTTTTTCATTTCTGTACAGATACTTTCATATCTCCAAACTTTCCTTAAATTCCAGTGACTTTGGAGCACAGGATCCTATTCCCGGTGGGAGTTACAGCAGGCAGGGACCGCACCAGTCTAAGCTACCCATAAAAGCTGTGTCTCCCTTGCCCTCTCTTCATTTGGGAAGCCAGATCTCTGGCTTTCTCTGAATGATCACTCACATGGTTAAAAATCAGGCGCTTGATGAAAAAGCTCATTAAATTGAAAGGAAGTGTTGTAGTCTCAGATCTTGAGTTATTGTAGTGTTCTATGATTAATTCCTTTGTGGTTTAAGCTAGTTTAAGTCTGAATTTTTTGTTATTTTCAGGCAGAAGCTTTCTAACTGATAAGCACCTGAAGACGATGGAGGAACTAGAGTTCTTGGCTGACTCCTTTTTAAAAAATCATGCAGAAAGACATTGTGTGTCTGGAGTCCTATGTAAGGAAATAGAGCACTATACTTGGCAGAGATGAGTCATATATGTCTGTCTCTCTCTCTGGGTACTTTTTACCGAAATACTTACATGGAGTGAAACTTGGCACATATTTAATAGCAAGGATGGAGAAACTGAAAGAGTAACCATGTACTATTTTTCTTTGTTATTATTGATATATAATTTTGTATCATGGAGTCCATCGTTATCAAAGTAAAATTCAGTTTTAAATAAGTATATAGATGTGTAAACATTAGCAAAATCCTAATTTAGATTGGCATAGTTTCAACATCCCAGGGGTACCCTCTGTCTGTTGTGATCACACCAACTCACACCATTCCTATAAATTAGCCTCCTAGATTTGCCTTTGGTCTCTTTTGATTTTGTCTTCTAAACTTTTCATAGTGAATAAATACATGCAACATGCAAACTTCTGCACCTAGCCTTTTTAAATTATTGGAATGTTTTTGACACACGCCTATATTGATACATGTATTAGTTGTCCATTTCTTCTTATTGTGGAATGCCCTATTTTGTTTATCCATTCACCAATTATTACGACAGTTGTTGATGATTTTATGTAATGCTTATTAACATTTATTTACAAGGTTTTGTGGTCATGAATTTCACTTCTATTGCATGGAATAAAGTTTCTAGGTCATATGATAAACAAATTGAATGTTAGAGAAGACATCATGTTGTTTTCAAAGTGGCTCTATCATTTTATTTTCTATGATTAACACTGAGAGGTTCTAAAAGTGCCCAAACCTTGACAACTTTCAGTCCTTCCTGTCTTAGAATGATAGTCATTCTAGTGGGTATATAGTGATATGTCGTTGTGGCTCTATCTTGCACTTCCATGTTGTCTAATGATGCTGAGCATGTTTTTATGTGGTTGGCCTTTTAAGGAAAGAAACTTGTTTACCTGTAAAATGGAATGAAATGAATCTTGAGGAGCATTACAATTCTATCAAAAATCCTCTTTCCTTTGTGAGTAAGCTGGCACAAGGCTAGGAGGAGGGAACTGAAGAGGCAGAAAGGGCTCCCTCCTTTTATGCAGAATCAGAAACATGACAAGGAGCGTTGCATTCCCTGCACTTTATATGCATGGATCTTAAAGGCTAGTTGTAGCAAGGTATTATAGACAGGAACATAGACCTTAGTCTTATTTGCAAATGAGGGGCAGTTTGTCTGAGGACCTTGCTTTGGAGAAGAAAGGGCAGGGATGCACTTCCCTCCTGCCCCCACCACACCTGTGTTCCTCCACTGTATATCTTGAAAGTTTTTCTATCACTTCCAGCTCTCTGATGTTCCATCATCCAGTCACATAGTAATTGCTACTATTTCTTTTATCTTCTGATAAATGACTAACTCCTTCTCAGGGTAAAGCAAGTCTCTGCCCATGTTTCTCAGTTGGTTTGCCATAATCTGTTCTTTCTACAAAAAGATCATTGTTTAGAGGGACGAAAAAGACTTGAGTCACATATATGTGCCCTGTTGAGCATAAACAGTCCCAGAGAAACAGTCAACTTTGGCACAGGTTTTCAAATGTAGTAAACTAAGTGTCTGGGAGGCAGATGCTTAGCAATTATCTATGTTAACATCAGTTTATTTTGACACATAACTGAGATTAACCTCAGTCCCTAGAAGCGCCCACTAGCCAACACTGTTGTGGTTCAGACCATGCAGTCATAATCAGATTTTCACAGTTAGATTTGTGGTGCTGCATGCTGTGTGTGTGTGTGTGTGTGTGTGTGTGTGTGTGTGTGTGATTTTGAACAAGCTGCTTAACTGTTTTAAGCTTTGGTTAACTCAACTGTACAATAAGATTAATAATAATAGTTCTTAAAATCATTGATAGGATTAAATGAGATAATGTATGTAAAGTGCTTAACTTCATTCTACATCTCTTTAACTGTTATAATTTTTATATTACATTTGATTTTGCTTCTTCAGCACTTGGAAGAAATCTTGTCATATAACATGAACTTAATGAATGTACTTTGGCAACAGACAGTTGAGATCTTCATTTGTTCATACAGCACACATTATAATGCACCTACTATATGTCAGGAAAAACCCTAGAATATAAGTCAACACGCTGAGTCTGTCAGGACAAATCCAGTGTTTCATCTGCCTCTGTAAATACAGTTTTATGGCTATATAGTCATACTCATTCTTTGCATATTGTCCATGGCTACGTTTCTGCTGTGATGGTACAGTGGAGCCATTGTGATACTGACTGAACAGAGACTGAACTATTTATTATTCAGAATTGACAGAAAAGTGTTCTTCAAGTCTCAATCCTGGTACTGAAAGTAACATTTCAGACACAATAAGGTAGAATGGTTGGTCTTGTCATAAGCTGAGACAGGCAATGCACATACAATACGTAGTTATGTGTAAAGTTTCTGATAAGAATAATGAGAAAAAGAAGAAAATACAGGAAGATAAAGAGAAGCTGACATACATGTTGGAAGAATTTTTTTTAAGTTTTCTATTAAAATCTCTCTAATCTCAGCTTACAATTTCTAAACATCGCTTTAGGAATTTACTAATTTTCAATGGAAAAATAAACATTCACTTCCCCCTGAAGTTTTGTTGAATGCATGCAAACAACCTCAGTTTGCAAATAAATTCAGCTGACCCTGCCTTAGAAAGCTGATTTGAGGAGATCCCTTCATAAAACTGAGCACCTGACATTTTGCTGACTGCCATAGATTGCAACTCCTGAGTAGGTTTCCCTTCACAGAGAAGAGAGAGACATCACTGCTTCCAATGAAAGAAGAATTGGGGCGTGGCTGTCTTCCAGCCTGATTACTTGTGGACACAACCAAAGTATCAGCTGTACCACAGGGGGAAAAATAAATAAAAACCCTAAGGGCTTCAAAGCTGAAAATTAAAGGAATTGGAAGTAGGTGAGACACACTTTTGTAATGTTTTATACCTTGTGTCTTATTTTCAGTAGTGTTTCCATAGTGGCTATTCTTTGTAGAACAAGTTCTTGCTTTGAATACTGCCACCCAAGCAAATTTCATTATTAACTAGATTGTCCTGGGAAACAGGGCACTCCTACAGAATTCTGGCTCGGGGGTCAGCAAACTCTATTTCTGAAGAGCCAGATTGTAAATATTTTAGATTTTGCAGGTTTTATAGTCTCTGCTGCAGCTATTCAACTCCTCCACTGGAGTGCAAAAGCAGCCAAGGATGATGCATAAATGAATGAGCATGGCTATATTCCAATAAAACTTTATTTACCAAAGTGGCCTGTGGGCCATGGATGTCAGCCCTATTCCAGTGCAGTTTCTCCTTACAGGTATGTTCAGAGCATCGACCAGGAATACTTACTGCAAACAGTTACTTTGGCTCTTCCCTTCTGAAAAACTCACACAAAACTCTGAAAAACAAGATAACCATGTGAACTTCTGCCAGAAATCTTGGGAGATACTATACCAGGTTATGCTTCTGTTAAAACCAACCACCAGAATTTCAGTGGCAGCAAAACAAGTGTGATTTTTCTGGTGGACGCCTACTGTGGTTCTGAGTGGCTCTTGGGACAGCTGTTTCTCATGCACTGACCTAGAGTTCATCCCCATGGAAGCATTCTCTACATTAGCTTCAATGTTTAGAACCCACAATCTCCTTATTTGAAATTGCTGAGAAATACCAAATACTTGAAGGTCTTGTGGTAGTCATGAGCTGACTGGTCACTCCCATTTAGGGCATAGCTCACCACTTGGTCTTAACCAAACTGCAAGGAAATGGTATGTACAATCATCCCATGTGCCTAGAAAGAGGGAAACTGTATGCAGGTAAGCCCTAAAAATGTGTTTCTTTGATGAAGTTGCTGGTTGGTTGATTGATTGATTAATTGACTGATGATCAGTACTATGCAAGCTAATGTGTCCCCCAGGAAAAGGATATTCATGGGAATATGTTTGTATAACCAGAATTTGGCCAGTTAAGAAATGTAAAATGAAGCTATTCTCTGGATACTTCTTACTAACTTACTAAATTATGTTCTAGTTTTAGATGTTGAAAGCCACTATACTAGTGTCAGTCCTATGCCTGACCCCAGGATGTATCTCTGTCATTAATAAGCAAGTGCATGCCTATTGCCCAAATGCACTTTGACCACAACATTGGTTTTGTTTTTCTAAAAGTTGTGTCCCAAACCACCCCCATCTGTACACCCTACACTGATCCAGTGTGCAGTTTGGTTGGCTGTATTGATTTGGTTAACAAGACCACTAATAATAATCCAGTCCCTCTTGTTTATGGTTAACAGTACTGGCCCATTATAATTTTCTGTGGCAGCACATATGGTGGGTGATAAACTTAACTAATAAAGCTGCCACATGGAAGATAGTTCTGCTTTTATTTTTATGGCTGTTTCTTTAATCTGATACATAATTAATGTGCAAGGTTCAACTTTTTTTTGTTAGCTCCCAGTTTATTGGATGTATACTGAGGTGTTAATATTTTTGATATATTGGGGGAAGTAGGAGAAAAAGACAAAACTATTGCTTGTTAACTGTATAGAAAGATGCTTTACCAGAAGGTTTTTTTTTTTTTTGAAAACACTTATTCTTCCTTTCAGAGTTCATTTCCATTGAAAATGTAAAGTGATTCTGCATTTAGACATTCTCAAAGCATTTTCCTACCCTGTACCTAGGAAAACACAGCTCTAAGAATCTTGTCCTTGGAGAATAATTTCCTCTGCCTTCCATCTCTCTCCATGATTTGTTCAGTCTCCACAATTTGTCTGGCTCCCTCTTGAACTGATTTACGATTCACCAAAATCTGTAGGAGAATTTGCCAAGCTGCAGATCAATTAATTATGTCTGCCGTTGGACCTGCCTGTTAGGTGCTGGCATTCTCATTTTGTCAGACATTTTAAATTTAATGATACACATGATTTGCTTTTGTTTTTCTTAAGTACCAAGCTGACCATGCAGCCTGGCAATGCCAACAGCAGTAAAATTCACCGGAGGTGCATTGGGCCTCATTTATATACTAAATTCTGAAAAAAAAAAAAAAAACAACCAGTTGCCCAAGTATATTGCACAAAGTGTGCTTCCTAAGGAGGAAAATTCTGTTTTATCCACAGCATCCCCAATATCCATATTGAAAAATTATACTATGCTTTTCCTGCTTTGCAATAGGACAATTACAACTATATATATATATATATCAGTTACCCAATATATAATGTATATCAGACAATCTTTATTATATTTTACATATACTGAATCATTAATTAATCCTTTATGTAGTTCTCTAAGAAGGGTACTATCGTTACTCTCTGCTTTGCAGGCAGGAAGCAGAAGTGAGTTACTGATGCCACACAGTCAGAAAGGGACAGGAAGCCTGAACCTAAATGATGGGACCCTCTTCTCATCAGACACAGCACAGGACAGAGCTCTACATTTTAAAGACATGTTTTCAGAAAGCCAACACCGTGTTTATGCACTGGTATTGATTTATCTAGTAGGGTGCTTTGATTTTATTGGGTAGTACTTTACAGGCTGATAGATGAGATGACACTAAGTACAGTGACACTGTTTTCTTCCCTTTCCTGTAAAAGGTGAGATGGTTCCCTGTGGTGTTAGAATGGATTGCAGGAGATTTACTTCGGGAAAATTATCTTCCCCTCTACTCCCCCACTCCATTTCTACTGTGAATTATAATGATAAAAAAAAAGTCAGAACATTTGCTTCAAGGTGAAAATATTTAGGCAAAATATTACCACAGGGAAAGTTTATTTTAAGCATCAAGGTTAAAAAGAAGTGTGTGTGTCAAGTTTAGGATTTTATGCTTAAAGCTCATCACTGTGCTATAAAGTGTTGGCTGGCAACTATTTGCTGCAAAGGGCAGACAATAAATATTTTAGGCTTGTGGGCCATAAGGTCTCTGTCAAAACTATTCAGCTTTGCAGCTGTAGAGAGGGAAGCATCCACAGACAATGCATAAACAGATTAATGTGGCTGCCATAGCATAATCTGTATTTTCACCAACAGCCAGTGTGACTGATATATCCCAAACACCATAGTTAACTGACCCTTGCTGTAAAGGGATAGAAAGTGGTTCTGGTTTCTGTCCTGCCCAACCCTTTGCCATCTAATTGGTCTTACAAAAATCTTTGAGCCTCTTTGAGCCTCAGTCTTCTTAATTCCAAATAGGAGAACCTTCACTCACCTTCTAGAGTAATCATGAGAGTTAGAGAACCAGGATCAAATAAGTACAAAATTCAGCAAAAGAAATTCCATTTGGAATTTCTCTCTACCCTCTCTGAACTCCTTTCCTTCCTACTTTCCCCTGCCTTCTGGTATTTTGTTCCTAAGTGCTAGCAGTTAGTGATAGTCTTCTGAAAATTGATGAAGTTCTTACAATTTTATTTTATTTATTTTTGGTTAATATAGAATTGATAAAATATACCCTCCTTCCTCCAGGAGAACTTCCTGAATTACAACATGTGGACTAATTTTTACATTGCTTACAGGTAAAGGAAGTTCTTAGCCGTCAAAACGCAAACAGGAGAAAGAACAGAGATGGTGGTGAGGAACACACCTTCACATCCTCTGACCCTACTTGCAGGACACATATTATGGGATGCTCACGCTCTTCTTTGCTGATGAGCTGTATAAGGCTTCAGAGGCTTGTCTGTGAGAAACCTTCAGTTGTTGCCAGTAATTTGTAGTTGTCTCATAAGAGAAAATCTCTTGGGTATCTTTGACCTAGATAATTAGCTTTAAGGGTCAGAGACCTTAGAACTTTCCTCAGACTAGAAGCTATGTGAAGCTGTCTTACAGTTGCCATTTAATCCTGGCTTTGTAAACAATTATTCGCTTCTGTGGAGACCTGACTTGAAATTCTGAAGCCATGAAAAGCAAGTCAAACAAAAACAAACCAAAATAAACCAAACCAAACCAAAGCAAAACATCAAGAAGTGAGAAGTACCCACCTTCTTCCCTCCCTTCAGCTTCCTCCCCTCATGAAATGTTCTCACACTGAAACCTGATGAGTCCCTCTTTTTTTTAATCACCAGAAGGGTTAACAAAAACTGAATTTCTACTGTTTTCCTTGTTCTGCATATTCCTTTCTTTCCAGATATTTTATGGTAAGCTATACCTAACAATTAGTTTAAAACTATTCCATGAATTCCAAAGGACACCAAGCAGTGGTGGGAGGAGACGGAACACAGCGGGTCAAGGACCAGGCATGACACTAGCACCATGAATAGCAACCCTTTTTATCTGTTTGTGGATGGTGGCCAGCCCAGCCCAGCCCACTGCCTCCCTTC
This sequence comes from Hydrochoerus hydrochaeris, assembly GCA_004027455.1. Classification (NCBI taxonomy): domain Eukaryota; kingdom Metazoa; phylum Chordata; class Mammalia; order Rodentia; family Hydrochaeridae; genus Hydrochoerus; species Hydrochoerus hydrochaeris. The sequence goes on from PVLA01001855.1 coordinate 218,608, forward strand.
CCACTTTACACATAACCTTCTGAAAAGCGCTCACATTCCTGAATCCTCTCTCTCAATTTCTCTTTAGTTCACATGCTGTGTCTTCCAAGGGTCTCCCCCGGCTATGAGGAGCACATGCCCTGATCGAAAGTTATTGGCTTGTGTTTGTTTTCTTGCTTTCTGTATCTTCCCCATAGAGCCTAAACTTTCCAAGACCAAAGACTTATTTAGAATGCCTTACACAGTGATATATGTTTAATAACTACCAATACAGTATAATTAGGGAATTCAAGATCTCCCATGAGAAAGAACTGAATTTGCCCAACTCAAGGAGTGGTCCCTTGTCACAGTGACATACACAATAGGTTGATTCCCATGCATCTGTCACTTTTAGGTGCTTGTCTTGAGGACAGGGAGACTTGGTTTGGGGAGAACAGTGAACCATTATGAGCTGGGAAGATGGAGTCTCACATAATTACAAGTGTACTTGTTTACAAGTGTACCAAGGGTGGTGAGGGTGAGAGACAATTCCAAATTTGGGAGAATATGCAGGAGTATTTTTTCTGTCTGAATTTTTCTATAAGAATTTGAGGCCACTGACATGGGATTGTTTAGAACTAATAACTTAATCATTAATTGCTGAAAAAAAAACCCTCCATAGTTATTTCAGACTTTAATTGCAACAGATATGTTGCATTTTATCTACTTCATCTATACTTCTAAACAAAGTGGGGCATGCGTGCGTGTGATTTCCAGGCTCCCGTAAGCTTGCATTAATGACATAGGGTTCTAAGCCTAGGACCAAATGGTAGTCTCCAGGTGGAGATAATGGAACGGCTGAGTCATGCACTATGTAAATTAGGGCTCAAACTTACTGTGAGAATTAAACTGATAAAGTTTATGGAGAACTAAGAGTTAGTGAGTGAAAAAGACATACAGAGGATCACACATTAGAACCCAGGGATGATGTCATTAGGAGAGTGACCCGGAATTACCAGTGAGTGGGTAGAGATGGTAGGAAGCCCCACAGGAAGTAGGAGAACAGGAAGCTGGACTAACTCAGCAGTGCGAAGAGCCCCGCAGCTGAAGACCCATGCACAGCCACTGGCAGGGAAGGGCTTCGTGGATTTGAAGAGTGAAGGAGCCAACTGCAGAGATGTGCCCCAGGAACACAGAGAAAGCGGGCGATAGAGGGGAGACAGATCTAAAAGTTCTTCTTCGCCGGTGGCAGGGGGCTTGGGTTTTAGTCTCAGGGCAATAGCAAACTGTGGTGGTGGCCTAGGAGAGAAAAATATTATCTGAATTATATTTACAGGAATTCTGAGGCATTTAGATTGGAGAGAGAAAGAGAGGAGGCAGAGAACAGCTGTAGGAGGGTTTAGCTGGAAACCAGGTTAAAGGATGGTAGCTACCAGACATTCACTGACCACGTCATGCTGGGTTTCTCTCTGTCCGTACTGTGTGTGTTTTACCTCTCCTGCAGGATTTACCTCCAACCCTGGTGTTAAAAAAAAAATAACCACGTGATGTAAGTGCAGCACCTTAACTGTACCTTTATCATGGTCCTTTATTCCTGTCTTGTTAGCGAACATAGGGTAACACAGAATTCAAAGGGAGCAAAATGTATGATTCTTGATTGCATGTGTGTGTCTAAAGAGATATGAACCACTGACCTAATACAGATCTGCAGTGAAACTTTTTTTTAAAAAGAATTTGGGCAGCGTGGAGCTATAAATGGACCTTTATCTTTTAAAATCAAAACTACCTTGGTTCTGAATTTCTCTACCTCTACTTATCCTCTCAGAGCCTTAGAGAAGATACTTAACCTTTAAATATGTGTGCTTGATAAGAAATAATAGCAATATTGATGTTTATTGATCATTAATACTTAATAAGAATAGTGGTAGTGTTTCCTGAATGTCAAAATGTTTGATACTTTATATATATTATTAAAATGAAGGTGTAATCTGCATATTAACACCCCACACTGGAGATAAGGAAAGTGAGCCTTAGATGAACACATTGGAAATTGTACAGCATATAGGTGCATACATACAATTTATTTTTTAACTCTTGAAAGCACTGGGTATTATGGGATAGCATAGGGAAGTACTTGGCAGGGCAATAGACACTGAGTAAGTGCCATATAATTTTTATGTTATATCTCTCTTTACAGATTTCAAATATTTATGACCACAGAATTAATCCTAAGAGAAGTCAGTTAAAGGGAGGTGTTTGCATGTAATTTTTTCGTAGTGATTTCACAGGTACCCTTGAGCATTTCTATGTTTTTGTGTTTAATCACAGAATCTCAGTCATGATGTTTCTGACAGGTAATTTCCTTAATGCAGTTGACAAAGATGGATTGCTTGGAGGTCCACTGGATTCTCAGCTTTCATCTGCAAGTGATAAGACTAGATTAAAGTTATCTGGGTCTAGTGCCTTTGATGATATTATGTCCTAATAATTCCAGCGATAATGTGGGTCACCTTTGGGGGCATATATATTCTTGACCAGATGGGATACACCAGTTTGCAATAAATCCTACTACTTTTGTTATGCCATAAGAAACATCAGGGATGGGCTGGGGATTTAGCTCAGTGGCATAAGCACCTGCCTGGAGAGCGCAAGGTCATGAGTTCGATCTCCGGTACCGCAAAAAAACAATGATATAAGAAACATCAGGGATGACAATAATTGTGTGTCCAAATCATAAATCAAATTGGTCCTCAGAGATAGGCTAAGAATAGTTTACTTTGGGGTACACTTATTTTTCTCCTGCTACCTCAGAAAGTATGAAATGATGTATGCAAACATGGAGACTCTGAAGTACACCTCAGACAAAGGGGTGGGACTGAGTGTGCATCTTTTGGGTGTTTGGAAAGGAGCAATCTGGATTCCATGGTATTTTATCCTTAGATAAAAACCTCAACATGTTCTTGAGCAAAGGTACAAAGACCCGGTAGAGACTCATTAACCTCCTGTCCCTTTTTCATTCTCCTCTCAAATATCTCTCGGCTATTGACTCCTATGACTCCTTGGCACAAACCAGAGATCAAGGGAAATGGGATAACCAGGTTCATGGTGGCAAACCTGTGGCATGCATGTTTTCCTTTAAAGATAAAAAAAAAAAAAGTTAACATATTAGTTCTTTTCTTCTAAACTAAAACCTCAATATTCAGACTTCATTGCTGTGTTGGCACTTTGTCATAAGTAGGTGGATTTTGCATTGTAGTTTGGGCACTCATCTCTAAAAGTTTTGCCCTCAGTGCTTTAGATTGTTTATGCTATTTGCTGGTAGCAAATACATTCCTGTATAGCATTAAGGTCAATATCAAAATAGAGGGGTTTTTTTGTCTTGGACCGAGAATCTTTATGCAGATCCAAATCTGTTACCCATGAACCACCTCTGCCCTAGCATGTGCTTCTACTTCTACTGAGAAGAATGTTCTGGCTCATTTTTTAAAAACAACATTTACAATGGAAAATATCATGCATATAGTAAAGCAGAAAGAATAATATATGAACATCTATTCTCAATATTAGAATGTAATAATTGCACTGATATGCACAACCTTTGTAGATGAAATTTTCAGATATTATGAAACTTACCTCTGAATGCATGAAAATATATCTAAAAAAGAAATATTATCATCTCTCAAGCTATGACATCATCATTATAACTAAGAGCACTAACTGAAATCTCTTCTCCCATCAAGTATCACTCTACATTAGAATTCACTCAGTGATATCAAAAACATTCTCTATAATGTGTTTTTAAAATATCTTTCCATAGTCATTTTGAACTACTGAAATTGTATAGAAGAGAAAGGAAATGTGACACATGGATAGGATGTAAGTACTTGAAATATTTTTTTCTTTAAAGTATGTCTGTCCTTCCTTAACCCCTTAGAGAGATTACTAATCACTTAAAAATTGTGTGGAACCTTAAAAAAGGCACATACATAATTTAGCACAATGAAAAAGCCCTTTTAAAATAACAGAAACAAATATTGCTCTTTGAAAAACAATATTTATCAGCATTTTTCCTAATGGTGAAAAATTGGAAACAAGCTAAACCCTGACGTGGAGAACTGGCTAATTTATGGTGATCACACTGCAAAATGCTTTCAGCCTATTGTCAAGTGAGCAGAGTCTATTTCACCTCAGCACGAACAGAACGAGAGCATTTTAAGAATTAGCTCACATGAGAGAGCAAGAATCTCGAGAATGTATCTGTGCTCATCATCGTTACTCTAAGTAGTGAAGTTAGAGATAATTTTCCTTTTAAAATTGTCTATGTTTCTCACCTTTTCTGCATAAAATGTTGAGAATTTTGGTAATTGCATTAAAGGATTTAGGGGAATCAGCCAATTTATCAAGAGATGTGGAATCTGACTGAAAGAGAAGCCAGAAATTTGGGTGCTCCTCAAGCCCAGGCCTTCTGTGTAGGCTCCTGGTGCAGACCAGGGATACAGAGCTGAAGAAGTTATCATAAATGCTTTGAGTTAAAATGAATGAGTCACAGTTCATCTTCCTATATTACCTTTGGATTTCTAATTTTTGCATAAAAACATTCTTTTATTGTCTGAGTTGTGTTTTATTTAAAAAAAAAAACACCCTAGAGTTAAAATTCACATTGCACTTAGCTTCAAAATGCCATTTGGAGGAAGCTTTTAACTGCATGCTACAGAGGTCTAATACAGACCTTAACCAAAGTGATACAGGAAGGAAATATTTTGCTCTGTGAATGTGTGTGTGTGTGTGTGTGTGTGTGAGTGAGAGAGAGAGAGAGAGTGTGTGTGTGTATATGCACAATTCTATGGCCCCCATTGTGTAAATGCTGTTACAGTCTAAGTGAATAAGAAAGAGCCCATTGTACTGTAGCTTATTCAATGAGCATTGGCACATCACACCAAGTTTGGTACTGCTGTCGTGAGTTCAGGTGTCCCATAGCAAGTTTGATCTATTTGCCACAGCTTTCTTATTCACCCTTCCTCAGTGTTTCTGCTGTGCACCTATTTCACAGCTGCAGAAAATATGACCATGAGAAATGGTATAGGGTGATTAGACACAAAAGCCAAGGAATGATACTGAATTGGCTGCTAAAAATGTAACTTTCAGAGTTGGAGAAACCTTGAAGACAATAGCTGAGAAAGCAGAAAGTGGACATTCAGGCAGTTAGGAATGGGAGGAAGTTTTTTGCCATGTGGCCCCCATAGCTACAGCCTGGCAAGTGTGATACATTCATCCAGTGAAGGGTTGGTTCAGGAAACCCCAGCCCAAGAGCAGGTCAAGACTTAAGGGCACTGAGTAATGAATATATGGTTATAGACTAGAGACAATGAGAAGGATGCTAGTCATGGTAGTGACCCTGCTATCTTGAGCCATATTGACTCAGTTTACCCAATTCAAGGAATGCCTTGCCTTCCAAACACTACCCACAAACCCACACATACTAAACCAAGGACATCAATCACTCTCAGTGAGGCATCATTATTAGCTTTCCCGTTATCTCTTAATTTATAAACTGCCCTACCTATAAGAGAAAAATGTCATGAGTTGTAAATTACTGACAAGGTCAAGGTCATCATTTCTCATGGTTCTCACAGATGCCTGCAGGCAATCTCTTGAATAACTCTCTCTGTGAGTATAATTAAACTGAATACTATTTCATTTCTTCCCTCCAGCTTTCTGGGAGAATCTGTTCTAGCCTGTCTATATCTTGATCACCTGTGTGTCTGGCAGAGAACCAATTCAAATATATAATAGAAATGGATGATTATCCTAATTGAAATGCAAGACATTGGGCAAGACATCAATTAGCCACACAAAAGTATAACTCTTATTGAGTAATGACAAAATTCCAAGACTTCTTAGAAGGCCAGACAGAGACAGAAAGCCATTGATCAACTGGTAAGCCCAGCACAATTAGATTTAAAATAAAAATCCTTCCAGCTAGAGTCAGTTGGGCTCATTAGACTTTATAAGCATTGATGATTCTAAGACTTGAATAAATTCCCAACAGATATTTTCACTTCTCAACCACACACTTTGGTTTTTCTCTAAGTAAAACTCTGAGCTCCATATAATTAGCTAAAGGAAACACAGGAAGTGACCTAAGTTAGAAAGGAAAGTTGAGAAGGTTGTTGAAAAATAGGTGCATGGATTAATATAACTACTCCAAAGTCAGTACCATTGAAGTCAGAAATTGAGCTACCCAAAAATCAGTACTACTCTGTCAATCAATACAATAAGAACACAGCTATCCTGGACAGGAGTGGTTATAACTTTGTGGAGAGAAATGTTAACTATAGTACACAGTGTTACTCATTTTTATTGTATGACTTACAAGGTTTCAGAGTTGATATGGGCTAACCTATATATACACACTACTGAACAAGGCATAAATAGGCTTTGGGAGATATTAACCATAAAAAGGATCGTGAAGAAATTTGCTTTTTTCTTTTAATGTGAGTTTCTTGGATTCTCTTCCATATCTTCCATGATAACCTTGGGAAGGGGACCAGCAGGAATGTATATCTTATACTCTTGGCTTCCTCTGCGTGGTGTCCTGATGATCAGTCTAGTTTGGGGACTTCCTGGGGGTGCGAGTGATAATATTAAAGCATAATAAAACTGTGATTCATTACACAGAGGGCAATTCATCTTAATGTTTCGCCGTCATCCACATTGTTGCAGTTAATGTCCTTCTCTTATGGGATCCTCTTACTGACTCCCATTTTGTTCAAATATGAAACTTTATCATAACAATGGATTTTCTCAGTTTTTAATATTTGATTGGAGAAGTATTTCTGGTCATGGTACATCAGAAAGCTGCTATTCTTTCCTTGTTCAAATAATAACTAATCTGTTGCTGACCCCAAAAAAAAAAAAAGACAAAAAACACAGAGAGTCTCCACAGAATTTCTTGGGTGCTATAGAATACAATATGATGAATGGCGTCTCGTGTTGTATATCTGTCCTCGTGGCTTGTAATACATTGTTTAATGAATTGATCACAGTGGAATGTAAAGATGAAGCAGCATTTATTTTGTACGTTGTATTGCATATAATTTTTAGAGTTGACATTTATAACCATGATATTTTACATATCATCTTCAAACCATATCAGCCTTAAACACATTTAAATTTAATAAGCAAGTAGATTAGATTTCCTTTTAAGCTAGGAATATCATTACAGTGGGTGTTTCCATCAGGAGAGCATGCTCACGATTAAATACTGTCTTTAGTTGTCTTAAAGAAACAAAAATTATAAAGAAGCATATCAGGGTTGAAGCTGAAATAATTAAACCCAGAGAATGCTTCTTGGTGAACATTCTAAGTGTGGCCCTTTAACCATCGAGGCGAAAGATTCCTCTTGATTTTATTAACCATCATGTGGCAACTTTAAGGCTGAAAGTAAGCCTTGGGAATGAAATGCAAATTCTATAATGGGAACATCATTGTGATAATAATTTATTAAATTTCCTAAGCCGTCTCCCTCTGAGGAGGGCAGCACAAATGGCCCTAGTGATTAATTTTCAACATTGTTTAACATTTTATTAGAAACAGTTTTTAATCTGTTGATGCCCTTTCTGTACAATTCCATGAACTGTTTTCAAAACCAGTGAAAGGGAAGAAAAATGGGAGAAGGAGGAAAGAAAGGATGCTCACTAGCATTCTGGTTCTATCACTGGTTGTGATATTAAATATCTCAGAATCTCATGTGTTTAAGTCACATTTTATTGTTTTGGCCCATGGCAGACCTTTGGTGTTTGGTGCAAGGGGAGAATTTGCTTATGACTAGGAAGTTGGGGGAATTATGGTATTCCAAGGAAATTTTTATTCTAAGAAGGTTCCAGCTTAAAACTTTGTTGGACTGGTGACTTCTCTAGATTTTAGTGGTGCTTACTTAAACAAGGGCTGCAGACTCAAATGCCGATAGAGTCCTGGAAGGTTACCTGAATGAGGATTATAGCATAAGGAAAATGATAAAGTACTTGAACAAGAAGTACTACTCAGGTCAAGTAAATCTTGAGGAGCTGGAAAATCACCTATAAGAAGACTAAAAAGAAATAACAACAAAATGTATATGGTGGAATCTTTCATAGAGTCCTGATCCAGAAAAGGTAGATAAATGGGAAAACAAAAAGAATGAAATTTCAATGTGCTCTGCAGCTTAGTGAACACTACTGTGTCAGTGTTAATTTCCTGTGTCTGATCAGTGAAGTATGATCGAAGAAGCTGTTAACATCAGAGGAAGCTGGGTAGGAAACATGGGGATTCTCTGTGTTATTACCACGATCCTTCTGTAAGTCTAAGATTATTCCAAAGTAAAGCCTTTTTAAAAAGAATAACAAAATAATAGTATGGAACATATAAAATATGCTAATAGAAGATAAAAGGCCAAGAGGTCACATGTGGGTGGCATCCTTTTTGGGTGGTCTCTCAAAGTCTCTGGGAATATGAAAAATAAAAACAAACTAACCAGAAAAAGAAAAAGAGAGCCAGAAAGAAAGAAAAAGAAAAAGCCCATCTGCAGTGCATTGTAAAGAGAGACTGTGTAGTAGGAAGCATACAGCCATGCCTTTTCCTGCCCACTTCCATATCCTCCTCTCTAGAACCTGTGATCATATAATTTTACACAGCAAAGAAAAATTGGGTTTGCAGATAGCATTAGTCTTGTTAAGAAGTCTGAGATAGGGAGTCAATCTGGATTATCTATGGGTCCAATATGATGGCATAGGTCCTTCTAAGTGAGAGAAGGCAGTGAAAGGCAAGTGTTTGATGGCATTTCCTGTTAAAAAACTGAATTGACCATTGCAGTCTCTACAGTGAAATACAGGCAGCCTTTAGTCTGGGGGAATCAATAGGGCAGATTTCTCTGGAACCTCCAGAAAGAAATATAGCTTTACCAACATCTTGAATTTTAGCTCAGTGAGATTTGTATTAGATCTTCAAATTTTATAGCTATAAGTTCATAATTTGCACTGTTTTGAATCATGACACTTTTGGTAATTTCTTACAGCTACAACAATGTGAAACTAAGATAGGCAGGTAATCAAAATAACACTGAATGCACATATGGTTCTTATATGTATCCAATTCTCATACAAATATTTTGTAAGTACTGCTTCCCTTGATGCAATGAGGCAGTTGCTAGGTTGTATTCTGATTTGTAGATGGGAAGACTGAGACAGATCTCAACTTGCCCAGTATAACACAGCCTATGTGTGATGTGGCTGAGAAGTACACATAAGTTCAGGGTCTGTCCTTTCAAGTGGCATCTGTGGACAGACATCTTGATACTTCAGTGTAGCAAGCAGAGATTGTAGTATGTTTAGGTAACATAAAATTACAAGAATGGTTGCTTTAAAAATGAGAGAATTAGACATGAAAATTTTCTTGAAGAGATAACTGGAAAGAGACAATTCTAACAGTACTGGAAAAGACAGTAGTATCTTTCAGTTTTCTGAAGTACTGGCTTAAACCAGTCTTTCCTAAACTATAAGTGCCACCCCATTATTCTGAATTTAGGTGGCACACCAAGATGCTCTAAAGTAACAGTAAGCCAGTCAGGTGGTGAAGGAGTTGTTCCCTGTCAATTCCCTTCTCTTCCCACTCCCATGGTTTTGTTCTTGTTTTTGTTTTTCGGTGAAAAACCACATTTTTGATGAATAAGCATTTTTAAAGTCAAATATTTGATAACTACTATTTTAAATAACAAATGGATAACTTCTGTTTTAAATAAGCTCTATTTGAAAAAATAAATACTAAAATTTCTGCTTAGTAATAAAAGATAATAATGGCCTCACTCTGTCTGCAAGGGGCAGCAGATTTTTAATAACTTGTGATTGCACTGTATTTATTAATTGTTACCTTCTATTTGGAACAAGTGGTTTATGAATGAAAATATTGATATGAAATTACTTTTTAAAATAATTATTTCAGTTAAAGCAAAGACAATTGGTGTAAAAAGACATAAAGCAGCTGATCATTTATCATTATAGTGCATGGTGAATACTTATTAGCAATGGAACCACTAAGATTTAAGAAATCCAGCTCCTTGGAGCTAAAGATCTTTGTATCCATTCCAGTTACTGAATAGATGATTATTAACAAACTATAATGTCTGTAACCACTCTTTCTCTAAACTATATTACTTTTCACTTATACATAGTTGTACAAATTTATGTAGTACAGTGTAACATTTCAATACATATATATAATCTATATGTACAACATATGCAATATGATCATTGTAATTGGCACATCCATTCCTTATAGATATCTTTAAATCTGCTCTTTTGTCTGTTTCACTAGAAATATATAATACTATTACATTTAAAAATTATAGCATTCAGGGGCCAGGGATATAGCCCAGCAGTACAAGCTTCTACCTGGCAAGTGCAAGGTCATGCGTTTGTAACCTGTTATTAATAAAAAAAAAAAAAAAAAAAAAAAATATATATATATATATATATATATATATATATATATATTGCATTCCAAGACAACTGAATACCATACTTTCCATGTTATAGTTTTATTGGGATTAATGAAATTCATTGGTTATTAATTTACTATTTATTATTCTGATAATTCTGGCAATAAAATTTAAATTTTTTTCTATATGAATTTTTAATAATTTTTTTTATTTTAAAGAGAATAAAACCAAACAAAATGTTCTGTTCTGTTTTGTTTGATTTTATTATGTCTAATAGTATGGGCAGCTATTTTGAAGATAACAAGATATGTTATGGTCATGGTTGATTTCCTATTATCTTTTTAAAATTTTCTATATTCTGAACTCAAGTTAAAAAACATTCTTGTGCTCTCTTAACCTTATGGTGTTTTGTGCCTTGAACTGATTTCATTGTGGGCCTCGTCATATGAAGATTTGCACATGTGCTCTGCTAGTGGCCTGGATTTCTCAGAATAATGTTATACTTGATGAAATGAAAAAATGTCACTGACAGAACCTTATCCATTTAAATTACTTTTCATCTCACAGGCTTGCAGGAGATGGTGCCTTGAAACAGTTTTGGCTGTGGCATCAATCTGAATGAATTCTTTCAACGAACTAGGGTGCAAGCACGTTTACTACAGAAAGTGCAGATCAGGAGGAGACAAGCTTTGCACCATGAGTCTGGGGAGGTGGCTGACATCTAGTACTGTACTTGCAAAGCAGAACAGGTTGCAAAGCAGAACAACTGCAAAGGTTTGGGAGGTGTAATGAGTGCTGAAGGTGCTCATAATCTATAGAAAAGTGCCTGGTTTGTAGCTGTTGTAAAGGGTTAATAAATTTATGTTTACCCACAAGATACAACTTTCCCTTTCACTCTCTGCTGTTTGCAGGAGTAGCTAAGGACTTTCTTCTAAGTTCTCAGCATCTAAAACTTGGAATATTATTTTCCTCAGCTTTCCAGAGGCAGTTTGGAAGCTCCATTGATTATTCTGGTTCTGTTCTGTTGTGTTTTATTTTGTTTTGTTTTGTATCAAGTCCTTCCTTTTCCTCTAAATCTTCTTTCGCGTTCTTTGTCTTTTATCAAAAGACAGTAAAGGAACATGTTTGTCCTAATAATTTAAAAGTCTAACCTGGTACGTCCCTGAGTCAGAATGGTAGTAATCATAGTGGTTTGGATAACTCAATTTACTTACTGTTGTCGTGTGTTGTAAAGTCTGTGTCCATGGTGCTGGTCACATTATAATCACTGTCCCCTTTCCTACTAAATCACTTCCAGAGAATTTTTTTCTCCAACTTTTCCTGTCTCCTTCCTTTCACTTCTCTATCTCCACATTTGTCAGTGATTCACTTAGCAGTGCAAAGTCAAGAACCACTTTTTCCTTCAGACTATTTTGAGTGTGAATAGCATATATACCCAAAAGTTTGATGGTTTCACGAGCCCTTAAGTATCTGCAAAATTCAAGTAGAACAAGAGACTAAACCTGTAGCTCACTTCATACCTTAACTGGATTAAGGGGTGAGCACTTCATTCCTGTTTTTTAAGAGGAAAACAGGGCACCCACCTTCAAACAACACATAGTTGGGAAGGGGAGAACACCTTGTTCCTGTAACTATAAGCAAAATTGATTAACATGTGTTTGCATGGGTAGGATTCCTAGTGGAAAGGGAGCTGTGGAAGGTTTGAGGGAAGTGGAGATGCTTGACATATTTGTGTGGAGAGGGTGTTCATTTTTTTGACACAATTTATGGAATGGTATTTTGGGCAAAGAGGACAGAATTTGCAGAGAAAGGGAGGTGGAATTCTGAGCCAAAAATAACCATGCACAGCTAAGTATAGTTGTAGTGGTGTACAGAGGAAATGCTGGGGTTATCTGAAATGCACCAAGCTGGTAGTTACCAAGCTGGTAGTTACATCCTTGTAAAAACACTGGGCAATTTTAAGGAAAGTTTGAAAGTCTCCTCTTAAAAGTACATCATAAAGCCAGCGTGTTTCCTCCTGTTTCCAGGCACCTGACATAGATACAATTTTTTTCATCCTCTTCTCTTTTCTTCCCCTTCATGTTCAGTGTGTCCTCCACCCTGTATTCTGTAAGCTGTACAAAGTACAGACATGACTGCTCCAAGCCTACTGTATAGTTACTCTCTTAATTATGAAGAGAGAGAGAGAGAGAGTGAGAGAGAGAGAGAGAGAGAGAGAGACGATACAGACTTGAGCATCGTGAGCTTCATTGCGTAGGTGTAGGGAAACATAGAATTTGTGATTAATTTGAAGTCCTGCTCTAGGGATCTCCAGAGTGTTTTCCTTTTCCTGGAGTGATGGTTTTCTGGATGCTAAGTTAAAATGGAGTCCTGGGAAGCAGTTCTAAAAACCCATGAGTGAGTGCAAGAGTGTTGAAAATAGTATGGTAGTTCCTCAAAAATTTAAGCATAGAATGACTTCATGACCCAGCAACTCCACTTCTAGGTTTTTTCCCCAGAACTGAAAATACGTACTCAAACAAGAGCTCATACACTGATGCTCAGAGTGCACTCTTTACAATCTTTAAAGACAATATGCAAGTCTCATGTCCATAAGTGGATGAATGAATAAAGTAAGTCTGATCTGTTTATATAATGTAATATTAAAAAGGGAATGGGGTTCTGACACATGCTACAACCTAGAAGCACCTTTCAAACATTAGGCTCAGCGATGAAGCCAGACACAAAGGGTCATATAATACAGGATTCTGCTTAGGTGAAATATCCCGAGTAGGCAAATCTACCAAAATAGAAGATAATGGTGGTTGCCAGGGGTGGGGGACTATAGAATAACTACTTATTGGTCATGGGGTTTTGAGGAGAGTAAATGATTAAGAAGTTTTGCAACTAGGTAGAGGTGGTGGTTATGCAATATTGTAAGTGTACTGAATGTCACTCACTGGTACACTGCAAATACTTGATTTTATGTTATATGAATTTCACTTCCATAAGGAAGAACCAAAGAAAAAGGGGGGAAAATGCTGTGAGAGCTAAAGCACAGCATTGGTTTCAAGGAAATTGCTGCATGGCAGGCAGTTTGCTGCTATGAACTGTCCCTGCAAGAGGACCCCAGACTCTGGCCCTCAGATAAGCCATGTCTGTCTAGAGAGAAGAGCAGAGCATAGCAGCCAGCACTGGGGCTTGGTGGCAGTTTCAAAAGGCCTGGGAAGTGCAGCCCTCAGCACCCCAGGCCCAGCCTCCTCCCCAGAGGAAGTGTGCAGTGTGGAAGGGTGACAGCTCATAATGTCAGAAACTGGTGATGAGAAAATGGAAAGTGGATGGAGTTTTACAGCAATGCAGTTTTAGTTCCATTTCAGAATGGAAGGGGGGACATTTTAAGGAGCTAAGAGTTTAAACCCGACAAGATTTCCTTCAGTATGATAATAAATGCACCAAAGTGCCCTTTTATGTTTAATAATTCAGGATCCACCAAGTGTTTAAAGGTTTCCCTGTTTTATCATTTAAAAAATCGAATGGTATTCGGTGAAAAAGTAATAGATGAGAAATGTTTTCAGGCTGGGCCTTGAATCACGCACTTTAAAACGTTTTTGGAAGTGAATGTCTGAGTGTTAGAGGCAGCAGATGCCTGGAGGTTTTGAAGTTTTAATGCAGCCAAACCCCTGCTATGCCATTGCGGAAACACACTGGGAGGCGTGGCGTCCACTTTCCTGAGTGTGGTGTCTGTCCACTGGTAACCTGAGGGAGGTTGTGATGGAATTAGACCCAAAAATGTATCCTTTTTGAGAACAGCTCTTGCTATTGCTCATTCTTGAAGGTGCTCAGAATGCAGACAGCTGCCAGAGAGAGCCAAATTTCTGGGAAATTCTGTGGAGCAGTCTAAGTCAGACAGTAGCTCCACTTTTATTTTCTGCAACCTGAACACACAGTGTCAATGAAAAGAGTTAGAATTGTTCTGGCCTGCAAATCAGGTCTTCACCTTGAAAATAATGTGAAACTCTAGGCAGTAATGATGTTTAGAAAGGAAGCCTGACTCTCCTTCCAGATTATAAGAATGGTGCTATTTCTCGAGTTTAAAGCAGACAGGTTTTCCCAGGGAGTGGAGTGAGAAGGTGGATGGGCTACCATGGCATTAATTTGATCTGCCTTATGGAAGAACCTGAATGAAGCAGAAAGGATTGGTCTGCATTTTTAAACATTGTCTTGGAATCTAACCGCAACTGTGCTCCATCCTTATGCAGCAAATGTTTATGGCGTGCCTGTCAGACACTGCAGCAAGCACTAGGGGTATTGCAGCACACCACACGTACAACATTTCTGTTTGTTTGCATGGAGCTCTGCATACTCCAACCAGTGCAAAAGCGTGCAGAAAGGAATTGTGGCAGAAACTGCCAGCTGCCTACACAACAGTCCTTTATGGTTTCTTCCTTAGTAATAGATCATCGGTAAAAGGTCCATTAGTCACAGCCAATATGCCAAAATTCCAGATTACTGTGTGTGTGTTACTCCTACATGCTTGGCAAGCACTGTACCACTGAGCTATATTCCCAACCTCTACACCCAAATTGAAAGATAATAACAGTATTTGCTAGGGGAGAGAAAGAGAGAGAGAGAGCCAAAAAAGCATTATTGATGTTTTCTGGGAAAACACCTTCATAGGGGTAGATTTGCTTGTTATGCAAACATCTGTAGACCATTTCTGCCTTTCTTTCCTAATCAGTGAAATTGTGTGACTTTCAGGCAACTTTGAACATGGAATCCCAGTCTTAGCAATGGTGGGACTGGAAAGGGGGAGAGGCAGCAAGCTTTAGGATGGACCCCCTCGCTCAGAATGTCCGCAGAAAAGAAAAATAAACTTACATGGTATTTAGGCCACAGTTATTTGGAGACCCTGAAAGTAGCAACCAAGTCCAGTTTTGCAAGATCAAGGTGAAAATTATAGGCTAAAATCCTCAGTACCAGAAATTTCTGTTATCAGGTTGACTCAGATGTATATATATATATATATATATATATATATATATATATATATATATCTGAAAAGTTATGGCTGATACCCAAGTTAAATCACTGAGTTAATTTATGATTAATATACATGTTATACACATAACATGAAAGCAAATTGTACAATGTGTTTTATTCTTTTTGTACCCTGTATTTTGACAAATCACTACCTGAGGTAAGCTGTGGAGTTTCCCACTTATGACTTCATGATGGTGCTCAGAATGTTTTGGATCTTGTAATATTATGGATTTTCAGATTAAGTTACTCAATCTGTACAAATATAGTTTCAGAAAGGAAACACTGATTTGTAGGCATTAGCAAGAAGATGCTAGAGAGAGGCCTGAGAGGAAAAGTGGGAGGGGGAAGAGGGAAGCCTGAATGGCAAAGCTGGGCTGATGCATGTGCTCCCTGCAAGGAACTTTCCAGGATGCTCCCTGCAAGGAACTTTCCAGGTTGGCCAGAGCCACCAACAAGCACAGCCAAGATATCTTAGAACCAGAATGGCAGGGAGAGGGGAGAACCTAGAGATGTCACAGATGTCATCAAAGGAGCAGCAAAGGCCAGATTCCATGGTACTAGGCCATGATGTGAAAATGAAATGCTATTCTAGTCTGGCTGGATATGCTTAATTTGATGGAGCCAGCAAACTGCTGTGATTTTGTTTTTAGATCCCAGGCACACCCAAGCTGTGGCATGGAGAGTGGGCATAGCAAATATGGAATCAGAAAGCTCTCAGGCAGTTACTGCAGGCTCCCAAGAGGAATGGATTTTGGAGTAGATTAGGTCAGACATGGCACTAAGGAAACCTGCATAAGTTCAGGAAGGCAATGAAAACAGCTCATTAAGAGGGTGAGTGTGAAGGTAACATGGGCATTGCATTTGGAATTTCCTATTAAAACCCCTTCACTGTGCACACAAGCCAACACAGTCACTCAGTGACACCAGCAGCAAAATCAAATAACCTGTGACAAGAATGGGCAAAGACTAGCTTGGCTATTTCTTCAAAGAAGATAAACAGATAACCAGTAAGCACATGACAAAATAGTAAAGTCACTAATCATTAAAGAAATGAAAGCAAAATTACCTTGAAATATACCTCACCCCAACTAAGGTGGTTACAAGTAAAAAAAATTAGGCAATAAGTATTGACAAATATGTGAAGAAATTACAATTCTTGTTCCCTATTGGTAGAAATCTGAAATGGCACAACTGCTGTGGAAAGCAATATAGCCATAATCAAATGATTAAAAGAATTACCAGTTCACTCTGAAATTTCACTTCTGTGTATGTGTTCAGAAGAATTGAAACCAGGCATGGTGGTGCATGCCTGTATTCTCAGTACTGAAGGAAGCTGAGGCAGTAGGATTACAAATTTGAGTCTTGCTTGGGCAATTTAACTAAAAGCAAAGTCCTAAGGAAATATTTGTACCCATGTTCATAACACCATTCTTCATAACAGCTAATGTGAAACTAACCCAAGTGCCCATTGATGATAAGTGGATATGCAAAACGTAATGCACACCCAGTGAAATATTATCCCCCTTTAAATGGAAGAAAGTTCTGATCCATAGCAAACTATGGATGGACCTTGAGGGTATTATGCGAAAAGAAATAAGTTGGTCACACAAAGACAAATACTGCATCATTTCACTTATATAAGTAAACAAAATAGCACAGACTAAAAAGAGAATGGTGGTTTCCAGGAGAGAATGGAAGAGGAACAAAGGATAGTATTAACGTTCAGTGAGTACAGAATTCCTGTTTTATCAGATGAGGAGAGTTCCGGAGATGGACAGTGTAGGGACAGTAGAAAGCTAGGAATGCGCTTAATACCCCTGAACAGTAATCAAATTTGGTTAAGATCTTAAATTTTGAGTCACATGCATTTTGCCACAGTAGAAGAGCTGAGAAAGCATCCGTAGGCTGCCCCTGGAATGCAGCATGTCCTCACCCACCACAACCTCAGAAGCATGTCACTTTATCTGTGAGGCCAGTCTGCTATTTCTGGGCCAAGGTGTCTCCTGGCTCCCTAGTTTTTTTGCAAATATCAACTTAGCTACTTCTCAATCTCTCCATGCAACCATCGAGGACATCTTGGGACTTCACAGGGAGTAAGTGACTCGCAGTCCCTGGACGTCTAAGTCTCTCCATGGGCTTGATAGTCAGAAGGGCCTGAAGTCAGAATTAGCCCAGAAAAGATGCATGCACATTTACATATGATTTGCATTTGTTTCACATCGGGCTGCACAAGCTGTTCTGTGTTCTCAAACATCACTCACGTTGTATTTTAAGATTGTCACAATCTTTAACTTACATTTAGATCTGCAGCCAAGGTGCCCCTAAATTCTCCAGCTTTCTAAATTTAAACTGGCTACAGTCCTAGACCAGGATCCATCCCTTCAGGGCTTCTGCCTACACCTGGAGAAGTCACCTACGTGCTCAGAGCAGTTGTTCATTCAAAGTTTCCCTCTCTAATCTTTCACCCACTTCTCAGACCTGGCCAAACATGCGCCATCACACAAGGCCATTGCGAGTAGCAAGCAGTGTTGGTTAGAGGTGATGCGGAAACCACAGAACTGCAAACACCGTAGAATTAATATCAGTGTCACTGTTTTCGCAAGTTCCTCAATCTTGTAAGGCATCTGGATTGTTCACTGGCATTTGTTTTCCCTTGTAATTTAATTGCTTTTCTTCCTTTAGACCCACAGTCCCTCTCTTACCCCTGGCTTCTCTTCTGTCCCCCTCCCCTCCTGTTCCTCACTTCCTCTCTTTCTGTACTGTTTCCTCTTTTTTTCCTCTCACTCCTCTTCTCTCACTTTTTCTATTTTATATCTTTTCCCTCTCCTTTCTCTCTTCTGTTTTCCTCCTTTCACCTTTCTCACTGCCCCTTTTTATTTCCCTTCTTCCTCTTTCTTTTCCCTTTTCTGTCCTTCACCTCCTTTCTGTTCTCTTTTTCTCCCTTCCTGTCCCTTCCTTTTCCTTCCCTTTCCCCATTTTTCCATCCCTTCTTTTCACTTCCTTTTTTCCCCTTTCCTTTCCTTTCCTTTCCTTTCCTTTCCTTTCCTTTCCTTTCCTTTCCTTTCTTTTCCTTTCCTTTCCCTTCCTTTCCTTTCCTTTCCCTTCCTTTCCTTATGCAAACAACAAATGTCTGCACCAATAGGCAGGACCTACAAATCCCTGATTTCCTTAAGTTTAGTGTTGATGTAGAGACCAAAGACAGAGAAGGAGGGAGAGGGGAAAGGCAGGGCAGGGGAGAAGTAGGGGAGGAGAGGAGATGACAGACAGACAGAGATCACTGGTAAACAAATCTCAAATTATTATGAGCCTTCAGAAGATTTATCAAAGGTGGCCAGTTGTCATGGAAAGGTGGAAAGATGCCCTTACCTGCAGACCGAGATCCGGACAACTCTAACTGGAAGGACAGAACAAAGCCAGGAGAGCCACTGAGATCAAGACAGAGGCGGGGGCTCCAGTGGTGAGGGAGGGATAGAGATAGGGCGTCCTGCTGAGCAGAGATTTTCATGCAGATCTGTACCGTGAAGGGGAGTAACAAGATCTCCTGCGTGTGGAAGGCAAGACACTGCCAGCTGAGAAAAGAGTGACACCCTTCTCCTATCTGCCATTTATTTAAAGTTTTATTTTATTGTGGTAAGAACGTTTAACATGAAACCTATCCTCTTCAATTTCTAAGTGTCCAGTACAGTACTGTGAACCATGGGCACGGTGCTGCGACACAGCAGTCCTCTGCAACTCAGCCATCCCCTCCCTCATCCTTGCTCCTCAAGACCATGTCTTTGATTATTTTGAAGTTCTCCATTTTTCTATGCTCCACCCAGTTCCTGGGGCCACCTGCCCCTCAAAATTCCAAACTCGTCTCTTCTCTTCTGAAAACTCTGTGACTTTCTCTTTATCCTGCACACATCTTTCAATGTACGTGAATGTGTTGAGGGCCGGGGGTGGAGGGAGGGATGGATTGCACCTCCCGGTGAACGCAGTGGCAGCAGAAGAAAGCTACTACATACACGTGGACTGTTTTGTTCCCCTTGTTCCACTTTTCTCTCAGTCACCTGCCTTCACTGACATTGAGGTAGAGGCTGAGAGATGGAGAAAATGAGCAGGACACATCTTAGCTGGAAGCATCTTTGGGAAATCTCCAATGGGGTGCACAACATCTGGGAAGAATAATGGAACTTGCTGGCATGTTTCTGCTCACCGTGTTTCTATTTCCACTCTCTGTGTTGACAGCAGATGATACGGTTTGCCAATGGGCTTCATGCCTTTCTGCTCCTTAACAGCATCACCATATACCTGCTTGTTCACCCTATAGTCTTTGGCGGCTGGCACAGGAGTAGAGAAAAAGACGCTGATTTTTTTTTTTTTGTACTGGGGATTGAGCTAGGATATTCACACCGAATAACTACTTGGTATCCTTCTGCCTCAGCTTCCAAGGGTTCTGGGATTACTGGTGTAGGCCACCACACTAAGCTCCCTGGGTCTTTTAAAGATAAAAGACAAATGAAGGCCCTAATGTTTGACTCTTGGAAGAGAGTTCGTGCCTTTCTATGGAGGGAACTGTAAGTAGTAATTACAGACAATAAACCCTATCTGGCTCACACTCCCAAAGCAAGACAGACTGTTGTCCCCTCCTCAGTGTGAGTGGGAGTGGGGGGCACATAGGACTATCTGACTCTCCTGTGGTTTCCTGTAAGGCAGGAGGAGCTCACAGCAGAGGTGTTTGGAACATGGGTGTGGTGTGGCCCCCTGATGAGAGCAGAATGTCTCGTTTTAGCCAGAGCAGTATTAGAAATGTCATAATATGTTTAGCAGATTTAGGTAGCTGCTTAACTCTAGGCTAATTTAGAAAACTAACCCTCTATGCAGAGAAATACTTATCAGAGTAACACAGCAAGAATAGACTGATTGTCCTTCGAGGGCAACAGTAGAGACAATGGATTCGCGAGAGAGTAGCATTCCAGTGCTTCATATTTGTGCGGTGCAGATCTGGCTAAGGCTGGAGAGTGGGTAGTTGTGTTGAAATTGGGTGCTGTGTAAAGTGCCTGACTTTACTTTCCCAAATAGTCCTAACAGACCCCTGATAAATACACTATGTGCATTCTGAGAAGGCCAAGTATTTATATATAAGTACTTTTTGGAAGAAAGAAACCCACAAGCTCTCAGTAGCAAGTTGCTTACAATACCATAGCCCTCTGCCAATCACGATGGCTAAGGCTGATTTTATTGCCAGTCATATTGTCCTTGAGTTGAAGTGCTAAGAACCCGGTCTTATCCCTCAGCTAGATTAGCGTTAAAAGGTGATCTTGGATTCCTGTCAAGCTCACAGTGAGGATTTACGAAGTGACAAACACATGCCCACAACATTTACCATGAGATTTCCTGTAACTGAATTCCCAGCCCCTAGCCATGAAGAAATGTGCTGTAGTGGAATTTTAAAGGGGATATTTTAGCACAGATCCATTTTAGAGTGCACACAGTTCTCGTCTGAATTTTTAGAATAGGGTTTATAAACAATCCAACAATGCTCTTCTTATCAGAAAAAGAAGTAGGAAGGCTAGTGCAATCAACTTGAAATGCTAGTTTATTTCTTTCTGCTGCTGTGATCTGTTCCTCGTCTGTATGTTAGTGACACTTCTAGTGCATAGGGATTCATGGCCTTTTGCAGCCAATATAGCCCTTTGCAGCTTCTCGTAATCTCATGCTTCATCCTGGCAACTTCAAGGGCTTTATGGAAATGCCACAGAGAGGTATAGATGCTTTTGTAGAGCTGGTAGCTGAGTCTTCAAATAATCCCATCCATCTTAATGGCATTTCTTACCTGATCAGCAAGAGGTGTACATTGTATTTTCTTTTATAGCGTCTTCATTACCTCCGAGTCTTATCTAGCTGCCCATTCCCATGTATACTGCATCATCAGCTGGGCTTTATGGTGGTTTTCCTGGTCACGCTCTGTCTGTCCCTTGCTTTCCCTAGCTTCGGGTTGATCAGCCATGCATGTGTCTGACCAGAGGGGACATGCTTCTCATTACTTCACCGATGTCCCTTCCAAGAATCTTTCTTTCTCTATTAGGTTCACGAAAATGGCAGAGAGAACTCACAAAGAACAAAATAAGCAAAACAGTAAATTTATTGAAACCAAATTAAACATATCCCAGGCTATCCCACAACACTGTCTCTCGTGTATAATGGATGGTTCTGTGAACAAATATGGCTTTAAATGATGCAGCAATCATATTAATTACTAGTCTTGCTATACAGCATAATGAAAAGCTAAAGAAGCTATTCTTCTTTAGGACTTCATGAGGTCTTGTGGTAAGACTAGGAGGTGCAAAACACCCTAAGTCTCGTAGTGGAATAAAGCTCAGTGCTAAAACAGCCTGTGCAATCTAAAGATTGATAGAAGTGGAGAAGGGCTGTGTTTTATTTTTTTAGCAGAGCATGGCAATTAAGTGGCTACCTGGGGTTCTCTGCATGTTCAGTTGCTTCCAGTGCAACTAGGGTTAATTCTCCTATTCGAGCTCATTCAGGTGGCTTTGTACTAGAATCTGCATTGATAGAGGGCAACCAGCCACATCTGTCACTAGAGAATATCTTAATTTTATTCATGGGAGAGTGTCAGAGAGGAGACAAATTGTCACAGTGGGAGTTCAACTCCAACGATCTTGTCCTTTGCTCTCTCCCAGTCTTTGTCTTCGGAACGCTCCTTCACCTTTATTTTGGGATTCTTATAAGTGGAATTTATTTTACCCGTCACCTACTGAACTTGATGCAAGCCATTATCTCTGGCAAGTTAGAATCTCAGGCATCACCGACCCCACAATGAGTTAAGCAACAGAGACCTGGAGGTCTACAAGCAAATCTAGAGGTTGCACAGAGATCTTACTGGGCTCAAAGTATGAAACTGTAGGCAATGATCTCTCCATCTGCTCTGAGGGGATGAATTTTGTGGCTCAAAGTTCATATGCTGAAGTCCTAACCACCAGCACTTTATTGTGTGACTATGTTTAGAGAGCCAGCCTTTAAAGAGATAATTGATTTACAAGGAGGTTATGTAGGGCACACCAAATATGTGTTCATATATGCTTTTTTAGTTGTCCTGTCCTGGTTGTCTTGAAGTCCCGAATCAATTCAAAACATTGACTTTCATGGTGATTTTATTTTGTGGAAGAGCCAGAAGTTATATGGTGCCAGAACTAGGGACTAAGTTGGATAAAGACGTATCATAACATTTTTACAAGCCTGCCTTTCTGTTGGATGGCACTCAGCAACAGCAGTCACCATAGTTTTGATCACACTTTGTAAAGACACTCATGAGAGATAATTTCTGGAACTACTTAGGAAGTGGCAGGAAAATGGAGTAAATTTGTTCAGGATAAAGGAGAATATTTTGAGAAGAATTCATAGTATTGTGCCTTTTACCAGGATGCTTTTCAAAAATGGAAGAACTTATCATATACTTTGAGCACAACTTGTATGTGCTCAGAGAGTAAGATAAGCTCTTTTTCTACCCCAGAAACATTACATATGCTACTGTTTCCTCCCAGCTTACATGGCTGGGGTTTTTCCCCCTCCCTTCTGGTCTCAGTGCAAACATTACCTCCTCAGAGAGATCACCATTCACTTTTGCATCTAAAATTTCTCCTCTTACAACCTAAAAGCACTATACCATACAATATTTGAGATATTTTGATCGGTTTTTGGTTTTATGACCCATCATCTGTCTCCCCAAATTGAATGAAGACTCTATGAGAGCAAAAATTGTATGTGTTAGTACTGCCCAAGATTCTGTCTTCCCTGAGAGATGTTCACACCAGCCCATGTTTTGAGTTCAGCCAGAGGCCGAATGAAGACTAAATAAACAGACGAATGCAAGAAGAGATCTTTCATGCAAGCTGAGATGGCAGAACCACTCCGAGTTTGTGACTATGTCCAACCCAAGTGCATTGGGCTGCATGGTCTACTACTGAGTTAGTGGGATACAAACAAAGTGACAGCTTTATGCCCATCACCAGATGCATACTGTCTTCCTTTGCCTTTGGAAAGTTCAAATTAGGGATGGTATAGTTAGGGACAGGTTCCCAAGAGCAAGAAAACTCATGGCAGTGAATCTTGGCAAAATCTGCCCTGCTTATACACAAGACACACAAATGTATGTGTTCGGTGTGGGGATGTTGATGGTGGTGGTGCTGATGGTGGTGATTATTATATCAGGCACGGTTTTACCCATGAAAGAGGACTAGTAAGATATTTCTATAGATTCAGAGATTTATGGCAAGGAATTCCTTACGTGATTGTGGCTAAGAAAGTCTGGAATTCATGGACCTAGCTATCAGGAACTACAGCTGGCCCAGGGAGTTAGCTCTATGAGCCCTGCTCTTTCTCCGCGAGCCTCAGTTCTGCCCCTGAGAACATTCACTGATAAGATCAGGCCTGCCAAGCTTCTGAGGATGGTCTCCTTTACATAGAGACTATGGCCTGCTGCTGTTAATCACTTCTACAAAGTACCTGAGCTATACCTGAGGTAATATGCAGTGAAATAAAAGAGTACTACAACCTAACCGGTTGACTCAGACAACTGGCCACCATAACATTGCTGGTGCTGCTGATAAACAATAATTGCTACTTTTTATTTTGCTCTTGGTAAGTATCAGGCATACCCAAGATTGTCAGGTATCTTTTCTGATTTACAGAATTTGTAGCCTAATTCTCATTCTCATAACACATATATAAGGTAGTTAAGTGATATGGTCAAGGTCACATAGAATTAAAAAGTCAATCTGTATAAAAAGATGCCTAAAGACCCAGTGTACAACACTAGAACTGTAATTAATATTGTATAGTGTCCTGATATTTTACCTAGAGAATAGACTTTTAAATACTATTCCCATCAAAATGGTGAAAAAAAGAAACATAAGATGATGTATATGCTAATATGCTTGACTCTCATAATCACAACATTATGCACATGTATTTCAAGATAGGTAAGTCAAAACATTACGCCTGTATCTTTTGATAAATGTATTTTGCAGAGTAGATTTGTGTCATCTCCAAATGTAAGCCTGTCTCAGGAAGCTGGTAGCTGGCACGGTGAAAAACATTCTGGGCTCAAGAACCCCATTATTAATAAATATCAAAGCCTCAAAGAGAATCTTCCATGTAAAAAGTAGTACTTGATTCTTAAATGAGAGAGAGAGAGAGAGAGAGAGAGAGAGAGAGAGAGAGAGAGAGAGAGTGTTGTGATCTACAGCCTTTCCTGGGAGAACAAGTGACTCCATCTCTTTCCAGGAGAAAGTGAGCAAGGACCTGAGTTACGCTCAGTCTTGCCCTGGGTGTCATGGGTCCCTTTTCTCTTCAGCTCTTCTGTCAAGTGGGCAGAAGGCTGATCTGAGAGGATTCAAAAGAGTTTGTCTCCAGGTCACAGTGAGCCACTCATTTTCCTCAGGCTCACCCCCCGCCATACCACAAGGTAGTTGCAGCATTTCTTAATATAAATGCAAGCAAAATAAAATTAGAAAGTGCCAGGAAGGGAAATCAGCTACCCACAGGCACCATCGATTGCCTTCCCCGCTCAGCCCTCTTCCCTATGCCCACCCCTTTTCACCCCCATCAAGCCACTCCAAATAACCCGACTTGCCTGACACCGTCACCTTCTCCAGAGGAGCAGGACTGGAGAGGCTTCGTGTAAGTCAGCGGAGCCATGCTTCACTGATGCTCCACACTCGGAAGAGAGTGACTCATGGGAAGAAAGATGCTGTGATTAAACTTTTGTGGAGAGCAGGTCCGGAAGGGAAAACCAGGGCAGACTGAGTAGCGCGTGCCCCTAGGGTCAAAGGAAAAGAACCAAAACAACAAAAGATATCAGCTGCCAAGTTTCACTATCACAGTGATGACTTTTGTATATGATTTCTTTAGTTCTGTTCCCAATACTGAGATCGCTCCTCACTCTCAGGGAAAGTAATTACTTGGTGGGGCCTCAGTGGAATGCCTGTTTCATTAGCAAGCTACTCCCTTGCTATTGTGATTGTACAAACACACCTAGTGTATTCAGAATTCCAAAATCTAAAGACACCCTAAAGCACAGTTTATAAATGACACCATAATCCCTAAGATGTGCACAGTCAGGTCACACCCTAGTTTCACGAAAACAGGACAGGAGTATGACCTGGGCACTGACTTATCTCCAAACAGAATGGTCTTGTGCCCCTTACAGGCTGAGAATTCTGGCACAAGGAAATTTTTGCACCTTACCAAAAAATATAGAAAAAGACCAGCTTCAGTATTAGGGTGTAGTTATGGGAGATAAAATGATAGCTGCTAATAAGATGGTAGTGATAGCCTTAATAATAATGAAGGCCATGATGGCTCAAGGTGACCTGTTACAGAGCTATAAACATGGTACTCGCTTTGGGAAATTTGCACAGAACCCTTCATTTTTCACCTCCTGCAATCCATAAAAGAAGCCTAATTGTGTCTACCTCTGCCTTTACAGAGGGTAGAAATAAATAAGAGCCAGTAAGTGAGAGTCAGATGGCTTGCCAAACCTTGACTGCCAAGAGAGTGTACAGTGAATGCTTGCTTAGAGGCTACCCAGACCTCAAAGCCTGGGTTTTGACTGTCTCAAATACTGGCACATCCAGGCAAGTGACAGGACATGAAAAACTGTACCCTGGGGAGGGGGAGGTGTGAGTCTTCCCTACTTTGTCAATGGTTCCCCACCCTTGCTGCAGAGTAGGTTCTCCTGGGATGCATGAAAAGATAATGTTGCCTGAGTCCAACCCCAGTGCAATTAAAGATACTTTTAGATGACAGGACTTCGTTATCCTTATTTTATTTTTAAATTCTCCATTTAATGGACAGCCAGAGTGGTCCATGGATTATATTTCAGTAGGTCTTTGTGAAGTTCTCTGGCTTAAGCATTTATTGAAAGTGTGGAATGTGGCTTTTCTTAATTCTCAAAGTTGTCCTCATGCCAACAAACCAAAGTGCTAAAACATTCTGGCCGTGGAAGATGAGGGTAACCAAAAGCCCTCTTAACTGAGAGCCCACCAACCCAGGTACTAAAGTGGGTTCTTCAAGGAGCCATCTCATTTAATCACTCTGACGGCCCTCACATTGTCTCATTTTATACACAGCAAAATGAGGTTCCTGGAGACCAGGGAACATGCCTGATATGTCACCATGAATAAGAGATAGAGCCATAAACCAATTCAGATCTATGTAATACCAAACCTAGTTCTCCTTAATAGATTTCACTGATGGATGAGGATTTTTAAAAAGTCCTGCCCAGAAATAGGAAAAAGAACTCAAAGACAGCTAGAGGGCTTTGCCAGCCAGAGGGCATGCAAGAACTCTGCAGTGAGTACTGCTAAAAAGTAAAATATTCCAAGTTTGTATTGGAGGGCACAGGATTAATCTGTGTTGTCCTGACAGAGCAACTGGAAAAGAATTTGGAGTTGGACATTTCTCCCATGATTACAACCAGTCCCTTCCTATAAGCTTCTGATCCTGCTATAGGAATTTCTTTTTTAGCTTTTTTCCCTTGCCACCTTATTTTCTTGGCTCCTGACCTTATGTCCCGAGAAAAGGAGTGTTAGATTTGTAATGAAGCCAATATAGATCCTCTACTTATTCAAGACTGGGACTTTCCTAGTATTTTCTCTTATTTTTTTCTTTCTCAAAGGAGTGCTGAGGTTTAATTTCTTGTGCACGTGGGGGAGGATGCTCTTCACAATGACACAGTAATTTTTTCCAGGTAGCAAATGTCTTCCACTCGTATCCCTGCTTTAGCAAATGGCATGACCTGGTTGCTCATACTAGTCATTTTGGTGTCCTGCTCAGTTCCTCTGTCTCAAATCTCCTGCTTCTTCTGTCCACCCAATAAATCTGCATGTCCTGCCCTGCCTCTCAGATCCTCCATCTCCACCACCTTTCTACCCCGAACCCCGTCTGTTTCTCAGACAAGAAACTGCAGGCTTCTGCTTAGTCAGCATCACTTTCATTCAGTGGTCTGCAGCCAGAGCACTAATTTTTAATGCCACTCTGATTATATCTCTGTGCCACTTACAATTCTCCAGTGGCTTCTCTGGGCACTGAAATAAAGCCCAGAACCTTCTCACAGCCTGCCATGTACTACATAATCCTTCTTGTTTCCAGACTGATTTTTCCCCATTATTTCCTTTCCTTTCTCAACCACACCTCTGCAAAGCAAAGCAGACAAAACCCTCTTCACATTTCATGGCTGCATGTATGAGAGTATAAACAGGATGGTCTAGATGGATTGTCTTCCAAATAGAAATATTTCAGTTCGTTTTTTAAATGGTCTTACTGAGATTTTATCTACATACCATCAGATACACCCATTTCAACTGTACAGTATAATTGTTTTGTAATGTACTTGCAGAATTGTGCAGTCATCATTCCAATCAAATATTCTGAATTTGATTTATAATCACAGTTTCTAAAACCAAAAAGTTTTAGGACATTTTCATCATTCAGACAAACAAACAGACAAGCAAACAAATCCTTGTGTAGATTAGCATTCATTTCCCTATTTCTCCAACCATAAAAAGAACTGTTAATCTCTTTTCTATCTCTGTGAACTTTCCTATTCGGGGTCTGTCATACTAGCAGACTCATACAGATTTTTTCCTTTGTGTCTGGCTCTTTTCACTGAGTGTAATGTTTCCGAGTCTCGCCCACACTGGGGCATGCAGCACCAGGGAACTTGCCGTCTATGGCTGTACCACGTTTCTGTAGGTTGTGTGCCACTTGGTGGGCCTTTGGGGAGATTCCACTCACCAGTTTTTGTGAGCATTTCTGATGTCTGCTGATTTCTTGAGAGCATCAGTAAGTTCATTTTGCTATCAGTGGGAATCCCATCCATATCTCTTCTACCTCTTGTTTCTCTTCAGTAAAATGAAAGTGCTAAGAGCATTAACTTCATGGGTCTGTGTACATGTTAAATATGATAGTGGTAGTGGAGAGTTCAGGACAGGTAGGATACAACACAACTTTATATGCAGGCTACTGTTTCTGGTTCCCTTATTGTTGGGACAAAATACTGAGGGCAGCAGTCACTGGCAGTTATTTCTTCACCTATTTAATTTTTCCAATGCACAGTTCATTGGACCATCCTTTTCCATTGTCCAGTGCTGCACTCTTTCCCCAGTGTTCCAGTGCAGGGGCTGCCTAGAGAGTTCATGCCTGTGCTAATGGGTGCTTTGTAAAAGAAAATAGTGGTAGAATCTTGGGCTGAAACCCATAGTGGATCACATAACACCCTGCTTTCCTAGATCTGTGAGTCTGCTGTGTACTTTACCTCTAACTTCAAACTCATTGTTCAACCTGTCCCCTAGAAAGGCATCTAAAAAGTGGTCATGAGATAGCTTCCTTCCAGACTAGAATCTTATACATGCTTAAAGAGTAAAAGGCCAAAATGGATATGTCTTATGACCAAGGGATGGCCCATTGTGGAACAGTTGCTGTGCACTCTCTTCTGAGAAAAAGACTTAGTCACAGCAGGAAAGACATCAACAAAATATCACAGTCAACTGCTCCATAGACACAATGTTGAGATCCTGGGTAGCTTGTCTGAAAAGAAGCTACGATATTATATCCTTTGGCAGTGGGTATTTATATGTGTATACAAGTATATGCATGCATATATATATATATATGTATACATTTATGCATATATATGCATTTGTGTTTTGTATGTGAAAGTGTATATTCTGTTGGTACATGTATGCTGTGCATGGTGTGTCCTTGTGTGTGTGCAGACCTATGTTGTATGTCTGAGCATGCACACATCTGCCCAGACCTCCCTAATCAGAGGCCAGGCTGAACCATCCACATTACCAACTCTCTGCAGTCTTTTGATTCTTCCCGCTGGGTGTTGGCTTCAGCCTTATGTTGTAGTTTCCTCAAACGAATCTGGCTAACCCCTCTCTAACTCACTCTTTTCCACTTATCGAAGTGGATGGTGGTTGCAACTGAAAGATTGCTGTCACACAGAGAAATCTGTCATTCGTGTATTGTTTTCCTTCAATATGTGTGTCCTGTGATACACAACCATAGCTGGAAAGGGAGATGGAGGTAGAAAGCATGAGAGATTGAAATCTGTGTTTGGTGCTGGTCAGCAGTCTCACACAGGAAGAAGTATGTGTGAGGAAGGAAATGGTGAACTATAACTAGGTGTCACTGTCTTACCAACCTTCACCATAAGTGAGCAGAGAGGTAGGAAAAATTTTTTTGAATGATTTTGTTAACCAGGAGATGAGATTTGACTTGAGGTTTAGGGTGATACTGTGTGTGTAAGTTGTGCGTGTGTGCACACATTCTCTTTTGGCTTCTAAAAAACTGTGACAATTTGGCCTTTCATCTCACAGTGGTAAAAAAAAAAATAAAAAGAGTTTTCTTTTCCCCTGCAATGATGCAATGAGAGACCTGTCTGAATAATCAGATGCCACTGCTACGTGTTGGCATGCTGGCACGTTTCTGCACCGCCCAACTCTCATCTGCCCGGTGCACTTAGGATGCTTTACACAGCTTTCTCTCTAGGGGTTAGGCACGCATATGGGCTGCTCCTAGAAAAGCAGATATTGCTGGTTTCACAAAGCTGCCTTTTACATGCTGCTAGTCACAAGAAAAGGAGAGGTGAGAAGGGCTTGGGGCCAGACAAAGCAAGCCCTTGCAAATGAACATGGTGTTGGCCACCAGCACTCTTTTATCCCTCTCATTGCAAGCAGTCAGGCTGGCTCTTTGTCAGCACTGCTTGGAAAAGCCTTGTTAATTCACCCCCGTGAACATGGAAGTTTCATACACATTGACATAATTAGTGAAGAGGCAGGCAGCGTGCTCTACCAATTAACACCACAGGGAAAAGTAAAATGGGCTTTCTTTTGGCGTGTTGTGCCAAAGTTAAGAACTGTAACACACAGCAAATAAATAGAGATGCTTGTAATGAGCCACAAGATCAAGCTGAATAACGCAGAAAGGACAGCGGGTAAAATGCTGTCAATGCTTTGCACCATTAAGAGGAATTGATGAGAATAGTTAGAAGTTTGGGGGGAAACCATATTCGTTTATAAGTGCGTTTTCCCATGAAAGTTACCGTTAGGTGTGTTAAAGGATGTAATGTGTAGTAGGAAAGAAATGCGATACACCAGATGTTTCGTAGTGCCTAGAAAATATGAACTTAGGTGTCCCATGAAGCACAAGGGTGGTGGACTTTTCACATCTGACGGCACTCTTTTTGTCAGAATCAAAGCAAAACGGATTCCTTTGCCTGCTCTTCATGCATCCTGGAAAGTTAAAGGAGAAGATTTTTAAGAGTTGTGTTGTCGGCATTTCATCTCTTTCAGAAAACCAAATGGATGATTTAATTGTTTTCCTGTGTTCATAAGGTTCAACACGTGACCATCCTCCAAAGACTTCCTCATTGTTTCTAAAGGAGAAGAACATTTGTACCCAGGATTGTTCTAACCAAAGACAAAGATATTGGTTCAAAAGCTAGAAAATAATGGGATTTAGTAGTTATTTTAGGAATTGTCAGTAATCTAAGTACAATTAATTTTGTTATTATGGTGTATCTGGTTCAAGTAAGGCTTTATTTAAAAACTATAGTGGCTACCATGACGTTATGTCATTTACATGTATGACCTCAGAAAATTCAACTAAGTATGATAAATAAATAAAAACTTATTACACCCAGGAATTGTCCTACCATCCTTTCCCTCTCCTTGTTCTCAATAACCAACATAAGAAAGTTACTTTCCTTATTCCAGAATATGTGCTAAAGTAAGTAAGAGAGCAAAAATTCAACAGGACACCTCTCGTCCTACCCCTCTGTTTCACTTTTGGCATCTCATAATGTTGAGTGTGAATCCACTTTCAGACAGTGGGTCATTCATGCAACATGGCCCTACTTTGTAGGCAGTTTATTAATCAGATGTGCTCAAAGAAAGAGCAAATAAAATGCTGGAGAACAATCTACCCAAAATGGTTAAAACATACTGTGTTGGTAGCAACATGGTACATTCCTGGGTAACTTACTAAGATTTGATCATGTGTGATTTCTGCCTTATGTGCCCACTTTGGTCTGGGTCTCTTGGAGAATCTGCATCCCTTCGTATTATGCAGAGAACATGCTTTGGTCTTCTAGTTAAAGATACTTAACTGTACTTTTGAACTGTTCACTGTGTGAACAATGAGTATGTAGAAGTATTTGCCAAGTCAAAATCCTTGGACCTGCCACAGAATCATCTTGGATACTAGCTTAAATAGATTTATTAGGTAGACTTCAGATTTGGTGAATCAGGGCTGGACCCCAAACCAGCATTTTAAATGGCTTCTTGGTATTTCTATGATCCCAGTTCCTAACCATATTTAGTATCTTCCCTTCTTCTTTCCTTGTGGTTGAGCTAGGATGCTGCTGGGATAGTTAAATGCTTGGGAAATCTCCATACATTTGCATGACAAAGATTATTGAGAAAGGAATGCCTGTGCAGGTGGGAAACAAATCCTTTGTTTTCCAGTTCCAACAAAGAAGAACTGTGTCAGGTGTGCTGTCTGATGATCACAGGTGTGTTGGTTCTATTCTTGAAGATCAGGCCATAATAGATGCAACCATCTGAGATGTATTTGATTAGATCTGTTTTATATTAGGATTTATATGTTAATTTCTCAGTAAGTGTTACTTATGCCCTTTAACGTCTCTAAATTCCAACTGATTTCTTACCCATTGTAGGAATTCAAGAAGTGATTTGAAATTGTCTGAATAAGAGCTTCATATTTCCCAGGCGGGTGGCAATGTGACAAAGTTATAAAATAAAAACTCTGCATTCTAACTCTTTTCTTTAAAATTGTCCTCTACCCCTCATGGACATTTTTTAAAAGTGCTTCAAAATTTCAGTGCAGTTATTCAATATCCATCAAAGTCTGTTATTCTACCAGAATTGTCCTGTCTCTCATACATGAGATCAGAATAAACCAAGATGCTGAGGACCAAAGCACTGATTTCTCTATTCAGAGGAGGCCTTGATTTATCTTCATAAGTCTACAAGAACTGACATCTCAGCATGTCCAACTACAAAATGGGTAGAAAAATGAGGAAATGCTGCAAAGGTTTCTAAATCTTGGTTTTCTTCTGCTATGGAAGAGAAAAGTGGCAACATTTTATTTTTACCTTATTAGACAGCCTGTCACTCATTTACAATTTCCTTCTGGAGACACAGAAGCCAAGTTTTGAATACTATGTGTCACTCCTTCCAGCTGATATGATGAAAGCCCGTGGTGAATATTTCAGCTAAAATAAAGGATTCCTGGTTGCAAAAGCCCAGGTGGAGGTCAGAGGGTGCCACAGAAATGACCACACCACAGGGCAAGTGCTTCACAAAGTGCCTTCATTTCTTCTTTGGTCTTGTTTATTTTGCACATGTGCAATGAGTCCCGGCAATTAAAGACCTAGCACTTTGACAGGCAAATGGGCCAAGTGTGCAGAGTCTCGCGTTGGCTGTGTAGGTAGTTTCTCTGTCAGTCCCAATTATTAATACATTCCTCAGCACAGAGGCTTTTCTCATTCATTCTTTTGGAACTGTTAGGATATGCAGCAGCCCAGAGCTCTGTCAAAATGAATTGTCCCCCTTGAAAAGTTGACAGTGCAGGGAAGTGACAACCTAATGCTTGCACAAGCTCTCTTGGTAACAGGACCGCAGGGAGGCAGAGAATCATCCAGCACAGGTGCTGCCTGTCACTCCCTTGCCTAAGTTCAAGTCTTCCCTCTGCTACTTTTGAACTATGTGCTTTTTACAAGTTTCTTAGCACCTTTGAGCCTTTCTTCCTCCTAGGGTGGCCACACATATGGCATAACATCATGTGTCAGGTTGAGTCTGATGCCTGTCATACAGAGTGTTCTTTATAGCAATTATGACAACGGTACTAAACAGGCACCGGCAACACTTCATAGCTACTAGGAACTCTCTGACATCTTCACCATGAAAGATGATAGTGTTCCATTTGCACTCATAGATCAGTGGTGTGCCAAAAAGGGTGCTTATCCAAAGTCTTCCATTTTTTCACCTGTTGTGCCAGGAAGGCTGACTGTAGGATGGTTTCTAGGGTAGATGTCACCTGCCTCTCTGAGGACTGGAGATAGATATTAAGGTTGGCCAGCTAGGACAACTAGAGTTGTCATTCACGGCAGACTAAGAGTTATCCTAAGATCTCAAGTTTTCAATCGGAGCTTTGAGAAGGTGAAACATTTAAGGGCGTTTGCTCAGGTCCAGCCCAAAGTCACGTGCCTCCTTATTCTTAAAGCACGTGAAGGGAATTTGCCAATGAGTAGCACAATGGACTGAAGTTTATGGGTTGTTATGGTGGGCTGCAGTGATAATGTGAAAAGAGAAATCATATCAAAGCATGTGCTTTATCCAGTTATGATAAGTTACCAGTGACAATTCTACTGATATGTACCAGTGTAACCAATTATACTTCAGCGTTTCACCTGTGGGAATTACCTAGGAAAACCACAAGTTCACAAGTACGTTTGATAGCCAATAATTGAGAAGCAGACCTAGGCTCCATCCAGGCTGTCTACTTTCTCTCTAAACACTGCTAAATGTCACACTGTTGTAGGGTCTTCTACCTCAGAGCCAAAGAAATGGGGATTCCCATTCCTTACAAGTTTAAGCAATATTGGACACTATGGGAGAAATAAAAGAGCAGAATGAACAAGGAAATGAACAAAGTGGACAGAAATAGAGGGTAGCACGTCAGAAACTTCTTATTCCTGTTTTTGTCTTTGATAGAAATGGCAACACTTCTTAAAACTAAAAAAATTTTTTTTCTAGAAATTGTGATTTCTTTGATAAAGTCCATATCTTACAAGGCTGATTGGTTCACACACCTGACAGTTTAAATGTGCCAAGTTGAAAGTGCACATGCATCAAGGTAGGCGTAACTAGTTATTTCACATGCCTTATGTGCTTTCCGCCATAACAATATGCACTCCAAACACAGGAGCAAAATGTATGTTATCAGTTCATATTTTTATCACAGTTGGAATGAATAGATTGTTTTTCTAGTCGAACATTCTAGGTTTTGCAAGATCTAGGTTATTAAATAACATTTTCTACTCTGATTCTTCTTGTTCCTAAAAAAAAAATCTATCAGTTGATGGGCATATGTAATGCAGTAACCAAATGGAAAGAGGTCCAAAAAACTGATATACCAATTACCAAGTGACTTCTAGCTGTAGTCCAAGCAAAAATTGTTGGATGTGTGTCTCCTAAATGTTGGTGATGCAGTTTAGCAGACTTCCTGTCAGTACGCTCATTCTGTCTCTTCACTGGCAATCTCGGGGACAGTCAAATTCTGCTCATATACAGAAGTAGAACTCGCTATCATTTTTGACCTCTAATCTGCCTTATGCATCTCCAGGCCTGTAGTTTTCACTCTTTCTCGAAAATGCTGAGCTGAGAAAATGACAATACTTGGGTTTTGTCATTGATACATCTGATTTAGTCAGTGCAAAAAAATGCCCGTGCATAAGAATTTGAACAGTTAGATTTTCAGTCGAAGATGTGTTGAGATCAATCGGAGAGGACATATCTCCAAATGCAAATAGTTGTTTAAACAAAGTGGAAGGATGAAGCAAGACACACTCTAGAGGAGCAGTGAGTAGACTAACAGCAGTCATCTAACAATCAAGATTCTTATTATAGGGCTGTCCTGGCTATCAGTGTCCAAGGTGTAGTCACTATGGGTGTGGTCTGAAATGAGTTTCACCGGCATCATTTGGGAGCCGTTAGTGATATACACTCTCAGGCCAGGCCCATACCACAACTTTGGGTCTGCGTCTTTGGTCTGATTCTCAGGGCATTCTGTACAGGAGTGTTTCTCTAGTTACAGTGGCAAAAGGGTGCTAATGAGGCCAAAATCCACTTTCAGTGAGCTCAGTGTCAGGCACTGGGGTAAAATGTGCCAGCTGTTCTTGTCCTGAAGTTGGTGAAGTGATAAATAAGATGTGTTTAAATAAAAAGGAACAATGTCTGACATCCAGCATTCCAAAAAGGAGCTGTTATCATCATCATTGTCATCAGCATCTTCTTCTTCTTCTTTGGATCACACAGGCACTGTAGAACACGATGCTTGAATCTATACATAATTTTGCACATATATCCCTCTGGTGGGTCATTTGAGACAATGAGATTTGGGCACTACATGAAAAGATAACTAACATGGGGTAGTAGTGCATGCTTTGTTCTTCTGGGCTTTTTAGTTTACAGTGATAAAAGTCTGAATAAAATTATCTTTGTTCAAATATAGAATATTTTGTACTTTTAAAACTATGAATATTGTATCCTCATTATGGGTTTCGGCCACAGCTGAATCAAGGACATCAAATAATGCAGCAGCATCTGTTTCTTTCTCTATTCTTTGCTGTTCTTGGTTTTGGTTCTGTTCCATGTTCCATGCTCCCCGAATGACGATCAGATGTTTACACACAACTCTTAACTGAGACTGTTAGTTTGGCAGAACAGAGTACCTATTTCACAGCAGTGAAAGCCAACATTCCAGGGATTTTCCCCCTGCACTCATCCCCTGTCCTGAACTAACTGCAAGGCTTGGGAACAAGACATGTCCTTATCTGATAGTGCATGGCCTGGGGCACATTAGGCAACACATGGAGTACAAGCTATAAATATCTGTAAACCTAGAGCTGGAGAAAGTTTTTCCTTCAGAGTCCAGGTGTTACTCTCATGTGAAAATAGTAAAAGTCATTAATGTTCATTGCAGGCTATGAGAAGAGAGTCATGCAGAAAGAAATGAGAGTACGTTTTGGGGAGCAAAGGGGCAACCTGCATTGCCTCTGCTCTGCAAGCATGTATGTCTTGAGAGCAAAACTCTGGATTTATCCATATCTGCTTCAATACCACCCCTTAAACAGGCCTCTTCCAGGAGAGAAGAGCCAACATCTACTGCCTCTGCCTGGTGCCGAACAGTGTGAGTGCTTGCCTGTTGAACCCCAACATAAAAAGAATGATCAAAATATAGAGTGGATGTTTAAATTTAGAATAATTCCTCTGAAAGTATTCCTGCTTGCTTCAATCAAACTTATTCCATTATTCTTGCCAGGGGAAATCCTCTTCCCCAAGTGTCTTTACGAGATTTAATCGCAACTATAATGAATGTGGCCGCTGAGTGTCATCTGATAGATAGGCAGAGTCCTAAAAACATGATGGTTTGTCCTCATCTACCTTCTTTACTGGATTTGGTACCATGTGACTTCTGGCTCTTCCCAAAGTCGAAACGAAGATGAAAGGGAAACATGTTGAATTGATTCAGATCATCAGGACAGCCACAAGGGCCACACATAACAGGATATTCCGAACTCCTTCAGAAAGTGGCAAGAAAGGTGGGGATGTGTGCTGAAAGCCACGTGGCATGTCTTTAGGAGCTTAATGGCAATGTGTCTTCTACTGTAATACATTTTTAAAATTTAAATACTCACTGTATTTCTTGAACATACCTAGTAGGTTCACTGCTCTGTAAGCCGGCTCTCCCAGGCTTGATGTTCAGAACAAGAGGAGGTATGCAGAGCAGAGCAGTGAGGAACTAAGTTCCAGCTTCCCAGCAGCACTGCTGGAGCCTCAGTTCACTCCAGAGCTCCAACACCCGCACAGTCCTTTCAACAAATACGTCAAGGCGCAGGTTATGTCTTTAAAATCCAAGTGTGAGATTACTGACTTGAGACTCACCAGACAAGTGAGATTTTATGCCTTGCAGAGGTTTTTGCTCATATTGTGTGTGTATGTGTTTGTGTGTTTTTACAAATAGCGTTTTATGTAAAAATATGGATTTCTAGCTTCCCCTCCCCTCCCCTCTAAGGTAACAAGTGGCTGAAGTTGAACTTCATCTCCTCCATCTATGCATACTTTCTTCATTTCCCTCTAAGTTTCTGCCTAGACAGCCTTAGTTATTTATAGGGTCTCTTTGGTCCCGGAGACATTTGCGTTTGCACACTCTGGTGCGATAGTAGCAAGCCACTCACATTTGTACCTGTGGCCTAGTCCAGTCCCCTGACCCGTTCACAATGCCTTGTATGTCCCAGGTCTGCACAGCTCTGTTAGTTCCCATGGTGTGTGGTATACGGAGGGAGGAAAGTACCTCTGCATGGTCTTCTCCTTCCCTGCCCCCTCTCATTTAACTCTTTGCATAATCCTCCTCTTGCAACTTTCATCGCCACAGTGTAGGAACTTAGCATGTTCTCTACCCAACTGTATTAATAAAGCACTTAAAAATATGCAATTTTATTCAGAATTATTTATCTAGCTATCTCTACTGAAGTGCTACTTCTGCAGCTCTTCATGTGCAGTGGTTTCCCTGGGGGCAACTTTGCTAGTCTGCAAGTACAGAGTAAAATGCAAAGGCAGGACTGCAGCTGCACACCCAGCAAGCACCCCAGCGCCATCCTGCAGCAGCTGGGCACATGGGTACAGATTCAAAGATCTGACCATTCCAATAGCTGTGCAGGCCACACTCCTGCCCCCCGTCAGGAAGCCTCTCCCGCTCGCCTGGGCACTCAGGAAAGATTCCCTTCCTCTGGCACAGGCAGGTCACTCTAATCTCACAATGACAGCATGGAGTCAGGGCCAGCCTGCGGCACTGGTGAATTCTGTCTGAGCTGTTTGCAGTGCTTTCCTTAAGGACGGATCAGCTCTCACCCTTATCCCTTCCCTTCCAGCAGGACTTCTCCACATCCAGCCATTCGCTAGCAATGGGAGCTCCCCTGAGTCCTTGGCTTGTACCTCTAAGATGCTAGCAGCACTGCCTCCCCAGATCACGACAACCACAATTTTACATGACACTACCCAATGTAGGGGGCAAATCCTCCTGGTTAAGTACCCACTGCCTTATGGGAACCTAGTGTGACTAGAGTATGTCACTTCTTGAGAGCTGGAGCTGAGTCTGTTGTTGCTCGTTGTTAGTTTTCCCAACACACTGAAGATTCCCAGTAAAATCTGCACTTGTCAGATAGATGAATGAACATCATACTGGTCAGAGTGGAAGATGATATTCATCTCCAAGGTAAAATACAGAAACCTTAGTAATTATGATTCACATATTAAGAGAGAAATCAAGGGTTCCTTTTCATTCCTTCTCCTACCCCACAACTCTCATTATCAAATAAATCAAATAAAAGTTTGCTTAATGAAGGTCTAAATCATCATCATTGCTGTATTAAATGAACTACTCACTGTGTAGTAGGTCTAAATATGTGTTCTCTTTCAATTTAATTTCCTCAGTGGTTTTTCAACATTGGTAATATCAACAAATTTTTGTAGTCTTGGAGCTGAAAACCAGAGAGGTTAAGTAGTTTTCTCAAGGCTACACAGCTCAAATGTAGAAAAAAACTTATTTGAACCTTGGACTAAAAGAATTTTTAGAGTCCTCTCTATTCTCTCAGTCTTACTGTGTATGTTCCTGTCTTTTCCACTGGAAACTCAATGCAGAGGTGCATGCAGGATATGGGACCCAAGATGAAATGTGCAAGAAAGAAGTTAAGTGTTATCTATGAAGTTGCCCACTACAATTTATGGGGGCAGGGTGGAGGGGCAAAATGGATTAAAACCAGAAACCCTGAGTCGTAATGTCCTGTTCACTTGAAAAGGAAAAATGTTTCACAGATACGCAGCTTCACACTGCCTATTGAATTGAGAGCAACAGGAGAAGATGGATGGACCAGGGCAGAGAGCATCATAATTTTACAAGACTTTATATAGAAGGGTCAAGTGAGGAAAAGATGAGCCAAGAGTTAGGGGAGCAGAGGATGAGAAAGAATAATACATACAAGATGCACCTGAACTATTTTAAAAAATGGTTAAGAGACTCAAGGAGAAATATAGAGAAAGAGATACTCTAAAAGGTCAGAACAAGTAGTCAAGTAAGAAGCAAAATAATTTAAACGTAAAGAGGAAAAGCTGCAGATTCCTCGTTCATGCTTCAGGAAGCATCTGTCCTAAACCTTGTAGTGTCCCAGGAATTCAGCTCAGTCTTCCGGAAGACACTAACACATTTCATAAAGACAGACTTTCTGCCCGAAGCTGATGATCCCCCGAAATGGTCCAAATTTCCTTAAAAAATGAAATGAAACCACTAAGTTTTCTTTATATTAACCTTAAAGATGATGATGTGTTGGACCTTGTTCAATAAAAGTTTCAAGGAGAGGACGTGGGCACATTTTCTTCCTGTAGGAGACTCCAGTCTTCATAAGTTGAAAATGGAGTAAAAAATTAGTTATAAATAAGAAATTATAGATGTCTTGGGAAGTAAGGAAGGAATGAAAAGGAGAAGGGAAGGAGGGAGAGGAGAAAGCAAGAAAGAAAAGCAAGCAAAGATAGAAGAAAAAAGGAAAGGGGAAGGAGGAAAGAGGAGAAAAATAAAAAAAAGATAGCCTCATCTTTTTTTCTCCATGACTTTGTTTACCATTCCATGGTGCTTTTAGTTGCATGTCTATTGTGTATCAGTCACTATGAAAAACCTTATGATGCAATTTCAAGCAAAACATCAAAGGAGTTCCTTATAATACTCATGAAAGCAATCTTAAAGATTATGTAGATACTTGGCAATAAGAACAAAGCAAAATGCAATACTAAATGAAAGCTCACACACATACACAGGCACACACACGTACGCACACACACACAACCTGCCCTCTTAGGACTGGTCTGGGGGGCAAAGAAAAATAATTCTCTAATCACACCAATGTGTGTTTTGGGAGAGCCTGTTTTCTCTCATCCCTTCATCCTCTCTGACCTAACATGTCAGCCTCAACAGTTCACTTATTTATCATCTTGTCTCTAGAGTTAAACAAGATTTTGTGAAGTGAATCAGCTTTGTACTCTGAAAGGCTCCTTGTGAAGAAAAAAGTGCCAATCCAGGTGTCAGGCTGACATGGCACATGACAGACCCAGCCTCTGTGGTCAAGGAAGGGAAGGAAAGGGAGGAAGTTGGCTTCCAGGCCCCCAAACGGGTGACTGGTGGATTCTACCACTGGCTTTCCATGCCTCCTTTCTGCAGTGTGTTTCTGAACATCAGTGGTGATGCTAATTATGAAAGGGACAGTCACTTGAGGGTGACAGTGACCTTTAAGCATTCCTAGCACCAAATGTGTAGATTCATATGGCCTAATGGCTATATACTGTGGAACTAATAGTCTTTTTCCATGTGCTTTTGGTCAAGTTTTTGTTTGTTGGTTGGTTTGTTTGTTTATTTTAACAGAGTTGTTGCTACAGAGAGCAGCTCATCTTATTGAAGCTTATTATTGGTCAGTTCTTTGTTTTCTCCCTTCCCACATAGTGGCTCTAATTCTACCTTTTGATATAGATCACTGGTCTCAGACGTGAGGTGTTCAGAAGACCTGAATGAGTCCCAGTGGCAGAAGCTGCTGGTGCTAAAACCAAGGAAATACCTCCAGCCCCATGGTGATCAGGGACCTTTGCTACTTCATGGACAGTGTTCTGATAATCTCCAGAATTCCATATAGGGTCAGAGTGGTTGTCTATAGGGTCATGCAGGTTTTTCTCTACATGATATGGAAGAGAATACTATAGCTTCATGCTCTCATCCTGCCAGCAGAGCAACTCTAAAACTGTGTGGTTGGCTTCTGATATCTGGGCCACAGGATAAAGGAGGCCTTGGATTAGCTTGACAGGTGGTTAGCCTTAATCCAGATACATAGAGAATGAAGTGCTGACTGATGAGACTAAAGTAGACTATTAGAGAACTGATTGTCAGGCCATGATGGGGAAAGATATCTGTGTGCATTGTATATGGCATCTAAGATCTAGCAGCTTACCCTCCTTACTCATGCTAGCCAAGCTTCAAGAGTAAGGAGAAGAACCTAAAGAGATTGAACATAGAACCAACTGCCATTTGACCTAGGAATTCCAGTGCCAGGCAGGTACTAAACAGAACTGAAAATAGGGTCTCGCAAAAATACTTCTCCATGAATGTTGATAACAGCATCATTTGTGATGGCAGAAACACGGAAACAACCCATGTGTTCAACTACACAAAGGAATAGTATGGAACCATAAAAAAGAATGAACACATTTTGACAACATGCTACCAAATGTGAGAAGCCACAAGGCAATCCCATATTGTGTGCTTCTCCGTATATGAAGCATTCAGAATAAGTAAATCTATCTAAAGCGGAAAAAGATTGGGTTGAAGGGTCTACAAGGAAGAGGATATGAAGT
Source organism: Hydrochoerus hydrochaeris (assembly GCA_004027455.1). Lineage (NCBI taxonomy): Eukaryota > Metazoa > Chordata > Mammalia > Rodentia > Hydrochaeridae > Hydrochoerus > Hydrochoerus hydrochaeris. The sequence goes on from PVLA01001855.1 coordinate 260,314, forward strand.
AACTGCTTAGTGGATCTGGGTTTTGGGGGGATAATGAAATGTTTTAGAAGTAGATAGAGATGACTGTGTGACATTACATGTGTAGTAAATGCCATGGAGTTGTTTACTTAAATGGTTAACAACAACAGACAACAGAAAGCAAGGACACGAGGGTGAAATGTTAGTGAGATGCGTAACAGCTTTGAGCCATGTGTTGCTCTTGTGAAAAGCTCCTGATGTCTTTGGGTGATGCAGAGATTTTACAGGTAATGTTTATAAGGCATCTAGTTTGGGAAACTGCTAGATATTCAGCAAATAGTGAAAATGCACATACTTCTTCATACATATAGGCACATTGGCACCCCAAAACTTCTACTTTGTAGGGTAACTTCAAAGACTGAATTAATACATGAAAATAGTTTCCTACCACAGGTTGCTAGTAAGTCCTATCAAATTTCCATTGCCTTATTCCTCAGAGATCACTACTCTTTTTTTCTCTATGCCAGTGAGGGCTGATGTCCCTTTCCAGATAACTGCAATCAGTTCCAGCTTGTTTCTGTCCCTCCGGCTTTTGCTTCATCCATCTGACAGCACCCATTCCAGAGGATACCGGGGGTGTATCCTGATGCACTGAGAATCAATTCTGTCCACTTTCCTGTCAACTTCTGAAAACCTGGATACCATTAACTTTGCTAAACTTATTTTTTTTAATTTCACCAGCTCTGATTCTTCCCAGGCTGTCTCCATCTCAGCTAAAAGGTCATCTCTTTAGAGTGTGATCCCAGTCTTTCTTTATTCCTTGTCACAATGCCCTGCTCACATGCTTCTAAACTCTTATCACAGTGTGGCTTGTTTTACTTTCCTCTTTGTCCATGTTACTCATGAATGCAATTCTGATGATTAACCTGATACTTTGACTATAGCATGCCCTCAATTAACACTTGTTCAATGAGATCAGTGGGAGGAAATTATTATTACTATAGTTGTTAAAATTCTCCAAAGTCCACTTTGCTCTAAAGTTCAAATTAGTGGAATGATTTTTGGGGATATCCTCATGGTCTGCCCTGTAGATAACCTGCTGTTTCTCTGTTCTTTGCTATTTCCATAAGAAATGTGACCTTCACACAAGGTGGCAGCCTGTTGAACTTTGAGGCCTTCTTTTATTTATGATGTATGTTTCAGCAAAACAGGACAACATTTGGGAATTCATTAAATGACAGTTTTCAACTCCTCTCTCTAGTTTATTTTGTCCAACGCAATCCTATTAAGGGAAAAGCTAATTGACCACTAGCTTCATTTCTGCTGATCTTAGCCAAAAAGTCAATCACTGCTCAACGGGAGCTACTCGGACTGTTTAGCCAATGGACAAATTTCCATCTTGACTGGCTCCACTAGTCCTAAGAGAATAGATGTGAATGTGCTTAATTTTGTTTTGATACTTTTCAATTTTCAGCAGAACTGAAACAACTTGATGAAGTGACGTTATGAAAAGCAAGGGGGCATTGTGGGAATTATTTTGCAAGGATGCTTAATCTTATTCTCATTGCATTTAGTTCTGTTCACAAAAGTGTGCTTTCCTACCTGTTGTCCTCTTCAGGTATGTGGATCCCACTGGTGGTCACATCTTGGCATGCAAAAGGACTTTAGATCCCCATGGGTTACAGGCAAAATGATCTCAGGCTAGAGAAAGAGTGATCTTCCTTGCAGGGCAAATGTGCCAGTTTCTCATTGGATGAGCTACCAGCTGTTTAGTACTGTGTATTATGCAGCATGGTAGGAGAAGGGATGTATTTGTTTATGGTTTTATCTCTGTACCAGAAAAACTGCAAGATGAAAAAGATATGTCCTTCGGCCATACAATCTAGGGAGCAAGATGCTGTCTATGAAATAGGCTCCTTCATCAACAAAGAAGGGGGTATCCCCAAGCATTTACTTTCAACCAAGGATGTACATGTCATGTGCTAGATTGTATTTAGCATTTAAAAATGAAGTCTTCTATTGCAAATAACAGCAAGGGGGAAGGGAGACTTGCTATTTGACCAAATCTGTCTGAACACCTGTCCTGAATGGAGAAATCAGAAGTGGGTAATAGAGTACATTCAAACTCATTTTCGATTTCAAAAAAAAAAGCAAGCCACTCCATTTTTGGTACATGGATGTTTTATAGCATTTAATGGATAAAATTTTTTATATATCCCATAAGAATTATTCACAAACATCTCCCAATTCCATTTTCAGAGATCTATTGTAGACTTGCTTTTATAGCCATAGCTTGGATCCAAGAAATTTATTTCTACCACTGCAGTTCGAAAAAGGGAATGTTTAATGAGTTTTTGCTCAGCGAGTCAAAGCACCATGGTGGAATTCTTCTTTGCAAGACATGCTTCAGTGGAAGGTAGAATGTAAAGCAGTGAAAGTTCTTTAAGAGGCATATAAATCTACACATAGATGATACTCACACTAATAATAAACATTCATTTGACATCATATATTTTCAAAGTGCGTAAAAAGGTTGATGTTCCTTAGAAAGATGAAGACAGTTCTGGGGTAGGAATTTTCATTTTCCATTTAAAGGATAGGTCACAAGAGTTAGCAAATTGTTCAGGATTGACAGAATTCACCCAGTCCTGAGCATGTCCGAGTGATATTTTTGGCTTGGTACAGAACAAGGTGCATGTCCAGGGGCAGGGGAATGAATACCTGGAAGACTGCTAAGAACAATATGTGCAGGTACTGAGACAGAACATTGGGACTGAAGAATCTTTGTGTCTAAATGCAGACACCATAAACTAACAAGGAGAATCTAGGAGCTAAGGGTCATCAGTGAACCTTGAGCCTCCGAGGTTTTACCACTATGAATAATGCACAATGATGCTGGGTTGGAAGTAGGGGCTGTTTTTGTCCTCAGAACTGACAGACAGATGTCTAATGATGAACAAGCCTTTTGGAGATGAATAGGATGCTGTGCCCTGTCTTGACATCTTCCTCCTTTCCAGATCTGGAGATTGGCCATCTCTTGCTCCTTCCTAGCAATTTATTTATTAAAGCTTGATCAAAAATTTTAAAAATGTTTAAATCTCAGTAATATCCTTTGTCAGCTAGCACTAAAAATAATGCTTTATTATCACCATTCCCGTTTTTACACTTGAAGGCATTGATCAATGAGGCAGTGTGGGCCCATATGAATATTGATCACTGTCTCCTTGGCCTCCTGAGAATGTTCTCTTTTAATGACAGCCAATTTCAATATTCATTAGAAAGGGTGCATTTTCTTGATCACACTGCAGCTGATTAGTGACTAGAGTGATTTAGTGAGACTGTGGTCATCTTGTTATATCAGCTCTTCTCATAAAAAAGATCCTGGTTATAGTATATATGAACCTGAGACTTCTGCATTTTACAAATTAGAGTTTTTTTTTTCTTATTTATGTTTTATCAGGGACACCCAAACAGCACTATCATTAAACATTACCCTCCTTAAAATTAGTATTTGCAAACTCAAAGGAAATATTCAGGGGCGGTATTTCAGATCCCTAAAGGGATATCCAGATGCTCTATATTAAGCATGGTCCAGGATTAAGAAGACCTATTTAACATCATATCATAGTGGCTCAGTTAAAGAGAGAGGAAAAGCTCTGAATAATTCACAGTTCCCCCTTGCTGCTTTATTTGGAGCACTGCACCTTCTCTTTGGTGGCTCTCAGACTGCAGGGCGCATGGTCTCCATTTCTCTCAGCTGTTGTACAATCTGGCCAAACCTCTTTCCACTCCACATTTCCCAGATGCATATTCCACTGCCATTTAGGATCCCACTATTGGCTTTTCTCCCATCTGTTTTGATAATTACCATCATGTGAGCTGATACCTCAAGATTGGAAAGGGACCCTCTGTACGATAACACATGCTAGTCAACTTCTCAGAAAGTTATTTTTCTATGTGGCTTCTAGAAATGATTTAGTAACTTTTTTAAACTCCTCAATTACACATGAACCAGAATTTTGGTTTGAATTATTCAACAGTCATTGGAAATGCAGTCAGTGATGAGGCAGACAGGTCTCCTACATGCATGTGTTCCCACAAAAAAAAAACTGGGTTCCCTGGAAGCACATGGGGTTCTTGTACACTTTTCCTAGAATGCCCCTTGTTTACAGGATTCCTTGTACAGTCGGCATAGATGATCTAACCTCTCTAGGCTGTGGTTGGAAATGGTAGTGCTAGGATAAGCTGGCTTCAGAAGAATTGAGCTATTTTTTTCTCTAGGCAACAAATTATTGTATCACACATTAGCTGGACATAGGAATGGGGAGCAGCTTGGGGTCAGGGGGACAGCCAGCTGTCTTGCAAGCACCCTGGGTCTACTGCCCAGCAGCCAAAATAAATGTCAGTGGAGTGAGCCAATTCATCAGATATTGCCACAAGATTTGCTCCCCTTGTTGGGCATGTGGGTTCCTGCCTTGTCACTCAGAAGATCACCTGCTGGGCCAGGAGGTACCAGCAAGCACCATGAGTTCCTCTGTCTTTTCTCCCTCCACAGCTATTCAGTATTGATATGGGTCATCACAGAATCACAGAACGCAGAGGACTTTGGCCTTGCCCTTAACAGACTGGTCTGTGCATCACAATAGCAATCATAACACCATGGACCAATTTTTGTACAACTCTAAATATGAATTGAAAATTGCTCCAAATGCTACACAAACTGTACCTCATTTCCATAGTTGACATTTCACTACATGTATTATTGGACTAAAACAGAAGGAGATAAGCAAATTCAAAACCAAGTAGGACCTCCAAGTAAGACTGATAGGTAAATTCTGCACTCGGGACCCAAGACAACATTTTTTGTCTAAGCTCTTCAAACAGATTCTGATCCTTACCTACACAGGGCCTTTGCACAGGTTGTTTCTTTTGCCTAGATTGTTTACCTGGTGGTTTTTCCTGTATAACCTTCATCATCTTTCAAACTAAGGAAGAAGTAATACGTCTTTAGGAAAGTTTACTCTGTCTTTCCCCTATTTGGAACACTCTTCATATTCCAAAATGCTAATAACATGAGTATGTATTTCCTCCATTTTCATTTCCTCTCTTTCCATTCCTGAAACACATAAGGCTGTTTATACCAAATATGCAGGGATGGTGCATGTTGGGATGGCCCCAGGAACATGTGGATTCACTACAGTGAGGCCTCCAGATGTTAGTGGACCAATGTTAAGTGGCCTATTGAGCCCTTGAGGGTTGAGTAAGAGTAAGATGAAACTAGAAAACCTTGGGCTGCTGGAAGACACTGTCAGCCCCTGATAAGAAATGTGACAGCACATTTGTCTTATGCTTGATGATTATTTTACTCCTCTGGACCTTTGACTTAGAAAGTTAGTGTACTAGAATTTGCTGATGTTGTACATATGTTTCTTTGCATCAGCAGTAATGCATTTAGGAATGGAAATGGGGCCTGTGGCTTGTGGGAAGAAAATAAATATCATTTATATTCATCCTACTACTTAAAATTACTACTTAAAACTGAGTCCATATTGCTCAATATGCTAAAAGGGAAAATTTCTTGATGTTGGTTAATATTTTTGTGGTCATAAAGTTTCTAAATTCTTAGAATTGTTGAGATTAGATGATTGAATAATAAACATAAACATTTTTGAAGCATTCTATAACATGTACAATTCTAAGCATATTACATATATAAACTATTTGATTTTCATAAAATAACTGACATTGCCCACATTTATAGAAGACAAAACTGAAGTTCTAATGGTTTAAAGAATAATCTTCACTTGATACATGTAGTGTGTGTTAAAGATAAATGTTAAAGGCCAAAAGCAAGTAGATTCTTTGATTATATTGATTTCTATTTTTGGATATTTTTAGTATTTTTCTGAAAACACTGATGGTACTTTATATTTTAAAACTAACAATACATTGTTTCTCACCTCCATGTAGCACTTCACTTCTTTCTACAACTTATGAGGCCACATGTACCAACATCAGTTTTGACTGTGGTAACTGTAGATTGTTTTTATTATAAAGAAATAGCAGGACTGGGGATTTAGCTCAGTGGCAGAAGTGCCTGCCTGGCAAGTGCAAGGTTGTGAGTTTGATCCTTGGTACAAAAAAAAAAAAAAAAGAAAAAAGAAAAAGAAAAGAAAAGAAATAGCAGCATTTGAAGAACTGCTTAAGCTAATTTAAATGTCACATGATATATAGGAGGTGTTATCAAAATAGTTTTAAATATTTAAAATTTATTATATTAAAAGACATATTGCCATAAATTCTCCACAAAATCCTTCCCCTTGGTTTGAGCCACTTATACCATTACTATTGCTGTCACTCTCTGAAGCATTTCTGAAAGTCTTTTTTCATGAGTGTCTTTATGAGTTGTGATGAAAATATGGTAAAGGTAGCTGCTAAGTGGCATCCACAGGCAGGTTCCTGGTGCGCACTCATCTACTTTATTACCAGATTGGTCTGGTTGTTGCCCAAAATCAAAATGATCATGAAAGATAAAAGTTTTTTAATCAATTTGGAATTTAATCAATTCAGAATATCAAGGAATATCAAGGAAGCCACACCAGTGCAAGTAAAGAAGCCCCCCCCCCAAAAAAAAAACAAAAGTCAACAAAGAAGCTTCCAGAACTCCTTCAGAGTGTGGCAGGAAGGACAAGCAAGACAGGACAAGAGTATTCTTAGTGGTAGGATTTGAGGAGGCTTAATAACAGTGTGTGTTTTACTGTAATAAATTTTTAAAATTTAAGCATCCACTGAATTTTTATCGCATTTACTGTACATATCAAACTATGCTACCCCCAAATGTGCTTAGTTTTGTTTATATGAATGGTGAAAATTTCAAAGAATTAAGCTCCTGAGTTTGGATGGGAAAACAATTTTTTAATATTAAACCACTGTTGCATGAGTAGTTTATCACCAATGAATGGCTGATAAAAAATATTAACCCACAATTCAGATGCATGGTTGCCTGAGTAAAGTACATGAGAAAACAACTGTCTAATGTAAAGCATGACATGTTGTCTCAGGAAAGGCAAGCATCTCTGATAATAGCTGTCATGTTGGCCACATGATAGCTGTGTAACTTTAGTCAAGTAAATACACATTTCTAAGCCTTAGTTTCTTCATTATGAAATGATGGGGGAAAGCTTTTTTCAAAAAAAAAATTGGGAAACAGGCAGAAAGTTGCAAAAAAGTGGCTACAAGACAGACAAAGAACAGGATTTTCATGTCTATGCAGAAGAGTGGGTAAAATGCTGGAAGACTTCCTCTGACCCTGTTCTGAATGTGCCTTGGTCCCCCATAAAGTGTCAACTTCTGTTGGTGCCGAGATGGCAGAGCAACTCTGGAAGGTGCTAGAACATTGTTGGGAATGTGTAAACCAAACATCGAAAGGAGCCCCTGCCTGCTGCCCAGCATGCCGTCATTCAGAGGACCAAGGACACCTCCTGATACACACCCACAGGAACTGCTACAGCCAGTTGGATGAGCTTTCTGGTAGAGACTTGGGCCCTATGTGTGACCTAAATGATGGTCTGATCAGTAATCTGATAAAATTGGCCAAACAGGGCAGGCGAAGGGTCATCTGTGGAATCAACAAAGAATAGTCTCAGCCAGATGGGGTCCTTGGCAGATGGCTGTGAGGCCGTGAACGGTGTGCCAGGGTGAAGTCTTTCTAGCGCCATTCTGCAAGTGGCCACCTCTGCCCTGGTAGCACCATCTTCCTCTTCTTCCTTCTTGGTTCTTTTTCTCATCCTTTTCTTATTTTTTATTAGTTTGATTTTCAGAATGTTGAGTCTAGTATTTTTATATAAATATAATAATGCATTCTCTTTATTATCTCTGTCATTAATTTAAAATGTTAGGGATGCCAACACTGAATATGCTGGAATATTTTTTGTGAAGTTTGTAACACCGCCAGTATTAAATCAGAAAATGAATGTTCAGCAGACATTTATTGACCTCTTATCATGTGCCAGAAATGACTGCAAACACTTCGTATGAATTGCATCCACTCATCCTTCCAGTAAGCCTACAAGTGATTAAGTCAACATTATCCTTATTATACAAGTGAAGAAACGGATTCAAAAAGTTCACAGAGTAGGTTAGAGCCATGGGACACTCTTCACTCCTTATGCTTCACAACTGTGCCACATTCTTGGCTTTCACATGAACAAAGGTCTGAATTTCTTAGGAGCTCAGGAGATTCTTTAAATTTCTGAAGTCACATTTAAAATTCTATGTCTCATACACTTTTCTTTGGACAGAATGTTCATCACATTTTAACCAGTGTTTCAAAGTGGTCTTTGTGTTCTCGACAAGATTAAAAATAATCGTTATGTAATAAATTTTTTTTCAGTCTTTTGGTCACCTTCCAGCTCAATTTTAGATAGCAACATTGTCATCTGGGGGTATTATCTTTAGAGAAAAATATGAAGCAAATAAATACTTAGGTATTGTATCTTTCATCTACTTTACAGTGTCTGATTTAGGAAAATGCAAACTCTCCAACAAAGATTAAAAACCTCAGAACTTAGCATTATGTACATTTTGAGCCTCAAAATCTCTTGATCTTGAACACTGTGGGCCATGGAGCACCTTCTTCAAACCTTCAAGATATGTCTCTGTGGCTAGCACTGGTCCTTTTCCTGGGCCAAACAGTTCAGCTCCTGTCTGTATCATTTCTTCTCATGCTGAATTTGGCCATCATGTTGCAAAATCATGCTCAATTTCCTTAAGTAGAAGTGTAATTTTGGCATACTTCCACTGGAATTAGTGTTCACTTTTGTGTGCAATGATACTGGAGAATGGAGCTTTCACTGGGGTCTCAGTGGGGTTAGCCTAGGGCTCAAGTTACAGTGAGTATCTCACCAATGTTACTACATAAGCCTGTAAATCCATGGCTTGCTCTGAGTCTCTTCCAGTCCCCATGGTCTCCTAGCATTAATTGTGTACAGGTCAGACATAGTAAGCCCAGGACCTGAGATGCTGTCACACTTGCAGTAGGAAGTCTGGGTTATAAAATGCATGGTTTTCTCTGTGTGGTGTTCATGATCCTACTTTTGGTTATGATAGTGATAAAGATGTTCCTCTACAGTAAGGAAATTCTGCATCAACTGGACATGCACTGTTTGCCTGCAATCCTAACAGCAGGTAGGCTGAGGCAGGAGGATCATGGGTTCCAGGCCAGCACAGGGTAAATAGCTCTGTGATAAAGAACAAAAAGAGGAAAGGAAAAGAGAGGAGAGGAGAGGAGAGGAGAGGAGAGGAGAGGCAATGTAAGACAAGACTGTCAAATATGAAATTGGGTGGCAGCTGACTGTGCATGCCACAGTGGGGAGTTGTGGGTTCAGTGGCAATGTGGGGAGTTCATGTTCACTTTCAAGATAGCACTGACCTCAGGGGTAGAGCATTTTTATGACACAGGAATATTTTTTTTTTCTTCAAAGCATTTTCAAAACCTGTTTTTTTTGCACTACTTCTCTTGAAATTTTGATTTCTAGTTTAACTTTCAAAATGTTACTACAGCCAAAACAAACATGTCTATGGGGTCAATCTGTTCTTTGGGTCACCAATTTCTAACCAGTAGGGAACATTATGATTGACAAAACATAATCTCATGTTCAAAAAAAGAGACAAGAAAAAAGGAAGGAAAGAAAGGAAGGAGAGAGAGGGGGGAAGACAAGAAGGAATGAAGTAAAGAGGGATGAGGAAGGAAGGAAGGAAAGAAAGAAGGAAGGAAGGAAGGAAGGAAGGAAGGAAGGAAGGAAGGAAAGAAAGAAAGAAAGAAAGAAAGAAAGAAAGAAAGAAAGAAAGAAAGAAAGAAAGAAAGAAAGAAAGGAAGAAAGAAAGAAGAAAGGATGTGATCTGGTAACTCTTCTGTTAGGAAGCTAGAGTATGACCTAAGCGAATATATAATCCCAACAAGACTTGCATTTTTGATTGTTTATTTGCAAAAAAAAAAATATTTGTTTGTTGGCTCAAGGATACCCAGAGTCAGAATATAGTTGAGTTTTTGTGTTGATATATTTATTTGTTGTTTTATAAAACTGTAGGTTGACTGTTCTGCCCATCAATCTTGCGCAGAGGTTTGGATGGTACTTCAAACACTCATTCAATTGCTCACAGTGTGCCAATTACTTTCCCTTTGGGTTTATCTAATTTAATCCCTATAGTCTTGCAAATAGAAACTCAATTCTAAAACCCACAGCAACTTGAAACAACCGAGCAAACACAATTAGTTCATCCCTGTAAAAAAAATGTATAGATTGTGGTATAAATATACATGTCTTAACTGACTACAAGTATGGCATAAATTATCACCCAGCTTAGGTGAATGACTAATTCTACAACTGCTGACTGTTTTTTTACTTTTACTCTAAGCAAATATTTTGAGATATCTTTCATAATTTAGTTTGATACTTAAGCTGGTAAATGTTTTCCCCAAGCTTTACGAAGTTAAGATTAATATAGAACCGGGGAAATTGAGAGTTTTTAAATTCAAGAAACAATTTGGGAACATTCCCCAGCTTCCCTGAAGCCTCCGCCCTAATCCAATCAAAATCAACCAGCTTTCTCCTAGGCAATGCCAATCCCTGGTCTCTCTGAGACAAAGCAATCACAGAGATTGTTCTGGGCATTTTACTCTTCCACCTACAGTTTCCCTTAGCTTTTCATTGTTATCAGAATTGAATCAGAACGCCATACATTGCTCCCAGGCTCTGTGTTACCTGCTCATTCTGAGTCTCTCCACCTTATCTCTCTCCACTCCCACCTTGTGACTACCCTCTACCACCGAAGTCTCCTCTTGTTTCACAAACAGCAGGAACCTTGACTTGCTGACTGATGCATCCAAGTGAGCTGCAGCATGAAGTTTCCTAGAGTCAGAACAGAACTCTGCTTCAGTAAGCCACTAGACAAGCAAGTTACGCAACCTCCTTAAGCCTCACTCAGTTTCACCCTTTTAGAATAGGAATAAGTACAGCCCCTTAGTGGGCCATACATGTTACTATATGGTAGTCATGAACTCTGACTGGCAGGCAACAGTAACCATTTCATTTAGCGTCTGTTCTTTATGCTGGGCTCATTTCCCTGTCTACAGACCAAATGACCACAATGGGTCCAGATTGCTGTGAAATTCAGAGGCTCAGCTTGGGAGGGTCTCTGTTCCCTGTGTCTTCACTCACCTTCATGAAGCAGTGGGCCAGCCCAGCAATGTTTTTGTCCTGATGGGAAAACTCAAGAGAACCCATCTTCAAGCCTGTGACCACGTCACAGCAACCACCTGCTGACATCTATTACTAAATGAAGGTGCACAGATGCCCACAAAGCCAACAAGTGGGGAAGCAAGTATGCTCCACCAGTTAATGTGGGGGGGATGAATACTTTTGTAAATGACCTACCACATACTAATAATTGACCAATATAATAACTGTTAAGTTCCTGCTACATAAGTGCTCAGTAAGTGTTAGTTGAAATTTGCAATAAAAATGATAATAATAACTCATCAATTTCCATATAATTAAAGGCATGCCACTTTCAATAAGATAGGGTCTGAATGGTTCTATGTTAAAAGCAACTAAAAGCTTGCAGGTTATACTTAAATGATTGTGCATCCTGACACAGAAGTAAGTTTAGGAGCACATTAGTGACTGTTTACTGTTACTGTTATGAACTATAGTGGAATACAGGGAACAGGAACCTCTTTAAATGCAAGTCAGTGTATGTTCTCACCATGGTGAGCAAGCTCCAGGAGGCCTGCCCAGGATTTTTTGTAGGGGTAAATTATTTGTTTTTAGTTTTTTAGTTTGTGGTACTAGAAATTAAACCCAGGGAATTTCCACTGAGCTACCTCTCCAGCCCTTCTTAAAAATGTTGCTCACTGTTTCTTTCTCTTTTTTCTTTCCTTTTTCTTTCATTTTGAGATAATCACACTAGATGGCCCAGGCTGGGTTCCAAATTTGTGATCCTCTTGCCTCAGCTTCCCAGAATATGGGGATTATAGGCATGTGCCACTGTTCCTGGCTTATATAGGCTTTCTTAAAAGTGGTGCTGGAAGAAAGAACAAGCTGTGATTGGAGAATGTAGTGGAATGCAGGCACATATGCCTGACAGAGATGGAGCTCAGCCTTGAATTTCAGTGTCTCCCTCCACCTTCTGGGAATCACACAAGTGCTCTCAGGATTCTAGGGAGGGTGAGATATAAAGCCTGCAAAGTATGACCATGGGCTGTAGGCCATAGCTGTCCCCCCAGATCCCTTCTCTCCCTTCTTTTGTGTCATCTTTTCCAGGTCATAAAGGTTAACACCCGCAACTTTCCTCAGCCTTGGCTTTCGGTGGTCATGGGCGTCCCACTGTGGGCATCAGAGCGCCTTTGACGGGGAGCGTGTGGACAGGTCAGATCGTGCTTTCCCGGTCCTTTTAAGAAAAGACAGGGTGAGGAGGAGCAGGACTTTCATGTCTAGGCCTGCTGGCTCAGCAAGGAGTGGCCAACAACACACCTGGCCACCATCGATCCCCTCACTTGTCAAGGCCGCTGTGTCAACTTCTTTCCAGCACAAGGCCTTTCTTTTCCCTGGAGAGTTAACTTGTTTTCTGCTCCCCATCTTGCAAAAGCAATAGTAGATTATTGTAGTGAATTTGGACACTGCAGATAAACACAAAGAAAAAAAATTAGAATTACTTTCTATTCATCATCTGGAGATAATGTGGAATTAGCATTATAGCTAATTTTATTTTTTCTGTATATCTACATATAGAGGTTTCAGGAAAAGTGGTATTTATAACAGCCCCCTTTGTGAGTAACAGTTGAGTGATCATCTATTTATAATCTATACATATCACACATCTGTATGTAATGAGCCTAGTGTTGCTAGGTATTGCCACCCTTGCTGTCTCCCGGGGAAGAAGGAAGAGAGAGCTCTGTCCTGTTCTGTGAAGGGCACTTGACCCTGGAATCCAGGGTAGGCTTGGTTTTGCATAAGTGGGAGTGGGAGCCAGGGAGTGCTCCATGGCTGTGTGTAATGGAGAGAAATGTAGAAACCCAGGGAGAGAGAGAAGAGGGATGGGAGAAGGAAAGAAAGGAATCAGAGCTGAAGAGGACAGGTGTCTAATGAGAGTCATCTAGTGTGACCCCAGTCTGGGACTCTAGCCTTTTGAAAAGTTTGCTATGCTCATAAATACTTTTGGCAGAGGTGAATTCATTTTCATTTCTTTTTTACCCTTACAATTCTTTTCCCTCTGCTTCCTTTCTTTGTTGCAATGGACTCTGAAGGTGGTAGAGTGGAGAGAGGTAAGACAAGAGGAAGCTGGAGGGTAGAGGGGCAATAAGGACAAAAGCCACCTGGAAATCTGCTGAAAGCTGGGGAAAGCTCTGAATTCCCAAAGGCCATGGAAAGGGGAGCTGTGTGCCACTGTTACTGAGATCTCTAGAAAGATTCTTCAAGCTTACATCTGACCCTCTCTGTCTCTCTCTTTCTTTGTCTCTCTGTCTCTTTCTCTCTCTGTGTCTGTCTCTCTTCTCTCCCCAATCTATATCAACTGCTTATATGCTTTGTAGTTTCTAATACAGCCACATATTATGAAAAGGCTCCTTCCTCATAAAGATTATTTCTACAAAAATAACTAGGACAGAAAGAAAAAGGTACAGTCTGAAGAATAAAAATCAAATTGGTACCAGATTTATTTATTTTTAGTTTTATGTTTTACTCAGTCCAGATGCCAGAGCCTCTTCTTAAGTTATCTCTGGTTGTCACAGTCACAAGCCCATAGTGACAGTCAGTGTTGCCTGTGTCCTCAGCATGCCCATTCCTGTGCATGGAACAGTTCCCAGGAGGAACAATGCAAGACTAAGGGTTATGCAAATGTTTAAGCCTTTCGATACACATTGTTAAATTGTCTCTTCAGAAAGGTTAAACCAATTTACACTCGCCACTGTCCTTTAATCATCAAGATTAGCATTATAAAAATCTTTCCCAATTGCCATGTTGGGGAAAAATAACAGAAGCTTTTTGTTTTATAATAAGTAATTATTAAAGTTTTCTACCCACTCCGCTTTCCCTGCTATACTTTTTTTGGATGGGCTGTTTTTCTTCTGGAGAAATTCTTTTCATGTCATGCCTGTTATATTGTCTTTTTAAGGAGACATATCATTTTTAAAATTCAAACATGCAAGTGTAGGCAAAGTGTAATTTCACTAGTTGATGGTTGTAGATTCGCTATCCAGAGGAAAATCCAAATGTGGAGCAAGTCCTAAGTTGTCCGTCCTATCTGTGACCTCGGGATGCTGAAACTAACTGTTCACCCTGTGGTCCTGGACCTTTTATGTCACAAAGAACAGCATCAAGAAAGTTGAGGCACCAGTTATTCTGCATCTTCTTCCTTTTCAGAATCTAGAATACTGGGTGATTTGTTTAAAAACATTATTATTTTAAGGAATACAAAAATTGTTTATCATGCATAGCATGGTATTCTGAAGTATATATTTCTTTTGGAATGACTATATCAAGCTACCAATATGAATCACATTACATTTATTCTGGCAAAAGGACTTAAAAATCTATTTTCAATATTTTATAGTAGCACATACTTATATATTGTTATCTATAGTCACCATGTTTTACAGTATACCTTGAAATTATTCCTCTTATCTAAATGAAATTTTATATCCATTGACCATCATGTCCATAACCTCCAGTCCCACCCAGACCCTGGTAGTCAATAATCTACTCCTCTGTAAGTCTGGTTTTTTTGTTAGGATTCCACATATAAGTGAGATTCTGAGGCACCTGTGTGCTTAGTTTATTTCATTCAATATAATGTCCTCTAGGTTTATCCCAAGTGAGGTTCATCTCCATTTTAAAGTTGAATAGTATTTTATCATGTCTTCTTATCCATTCATCCACCTAGCTTGATTCCGTACGTTGGATAATGTGAATAATATCACAGTGAACGTGGGATTGTAGATATCCTCTTGACATACCAATGCCATTTCCTTTGGAGACGCCCCCTGAAGTAGGATTGCTCTATCATTCAACTTTCTGGGGAAGTTTTATGTTGTTCTTCACGATGGTTGCACTGATTTACATTCCCGCCAGCTGTGGAGCATGGAGTCATTGTTGCAGAGGCTCTTGAAGGAAAATGCACTCTTTGCAAGATCCTAGCAATGAGGAAATGGAGAAGAGGACAGAGTCTCCAGCACACTGCACACAGGGCTATTGGATTTGGCATTTAGGACAGGAAGAAAAAGGATTTGTTTCCTAACTCAGAATAGTAGGTTGAGGCAAGATATGACAACTTCAATTTCTTAAATAATCCTCTGCCAAAAAGGTATCTTTGAGTGGAATTTATTTATTTACTTTTCAATATATCCATTCATTCTTTTGTTCATTGAAAATTCTTAATTTCAAATTTTCTTTCCTGGCTTGCCCATAAGAAATATAATTCACAAGTAGCCTAAAAAATACCACCTTGTGTTTGTTAATTGCAAGAAAAGGTGTTATATTTATTTGGCTGCATAAGAGGTTTCAAACTGGTAGTCTGGAGGTCTTTTTGGACTTTGTAGTCTTCTCGCTGCTTCACATTTAAATTGATTGTCAACACAAAGACATCAGGAAATTTTGCATGAACATTTTCATCTCTGGCTTCTCATTAAATATTGGAAGCAAAGGGAGGGCACCGTTTTATATAACAGCAGTCTGTTGGCATCGGGGGGATACTTTGGATGTGATCTGAACTCTTTAGTTCCCTCCTGTGCTTACTGATGATGCCAGCTGTCCCAAAGGAAACAGTTCCCTTCATGACCTTTCTCTGTGTTGGGTCACATAGCCAGTCAGAAAGTAGTTAGGCTAGCTATTATCCTTTCCATTTTAGACGGCATTAAGTGTGTGTGTGTGTGTGTGTGTGTGCACGTGTGCGCCCGCATGAACGACACTCTAGCTTACATAGTGTCACATCTGGGATGCTTTCCCATAGTTGATGAAGCTATAATCTTAGGACCTCAACAAGCCTGTGTTTGGGTAAATACATTTTGTAAATTTTATAAATCATAATACATTTGAAATTACTTTGGTTAAATAATTGCTCTATATCTTTCCTTTCTTCTTCATTTGCCTTCTTCTCATTTCTTAAATACAGTGTCTCTGGAATCAGCAAATATGTGCAGGTCAATTAGTTTGCAATGTGACAGCTCTACTGAGTGCAGCCTGTTCTCCTCCTCTATTGTTTGAGAGAATCAGAGTCCAAGAAAAGCGTGCCTCTTGACTGCTTCACCATGCAGCAGTAGACTCCTGTAAGGCAAATAGACAGCTCATCCAGTTAGTTCTGCAGTGTTCTGAAGCTCATGTTGGTGTCAGGAACATTAGGACTGGCAGTAGAGTATATATATGGCTCTGGTTTCTGCTTCATTCTTTTATTGCAACTGGTTTTCTTGGTGCTCTCTGACTTACCAAATTGACAACTCCTTATTGTCCTCAGGTTGAGTCTGAATTCCCAAAGAGTCTTCAAGATTTCTGCCTAGTCTCACAACTTTCACCCTTACCATTGTTTGCCTTCTAACAATCTATGAAACTGTAGCTGCATTTCTGTCTCTAAGTCTCCCCAGGCAACTCCCTCTGTGTGAATACTCTCATCTCCTGCTGCCTCTTATCTATAACCAATTTCAGATTGCCTGATTTGCCTTGGTTGTGGCATCATGTCCCACCACCCTGTACCTTGGTAACTTGACGCCCCTCCTCCATCACTGAATGGTAACGTGTGCACACTCGTGAAGATGCTCTCCTGACTTATGCTACTTGCTGATGACTGTGAGTGTCAACCATTGTGGCAGGGGGTCTTATCCTGTGTCTGCAACAGTGAGTCCAGAATTTGCATAAGAGCCCTTGAAATTGAATATTGAAGGCTGTGATTTTTTTTTTTTTGATTTGGGGCTTGAATCTGAAGGGTACTTTAATGTACTAGGAAAGGGAAATTTTAGGATCTATGACAGCAAATGAAATGATGTCACAAGTCTTTGTAGTGGAAGCCACCAGATTTCATATCATTTTTGAGAGCTTGCTCTACTTTGGGTGCCATGCTGCTTTATTAAGCAAGTGCTTGACTTCCACTAGTTATTTTAATTCTCCCATCAACCCTCTGTCCCCCTTCTCTGGCAGAAGGGAGGCTGATGAGTCAAGAGGGTTACATAGTTTTTGTCTAAAATTGCATAGTTCATTACTAGAAGAGCGAAGATTTCCCACGGAAACTTCTTGACTGCCAGGACTAATGGGGAAGATCAACATGTAAGGACGTTCCTGATGGGTTTGTCTTTAGCCTGTGCTTTGGATCATTCATCCAGCAGCAAGACCAACCCTGGGCATTCCAAAGCTAATTGAGTTTATGAGATTCCTTTCACATTTCTTTCATTGTGTAAACCAGAGTCTCCATTGCTCAGGCATCACTGGCTGGATCAAACCCTACAGTGTCTCTGTATTACTCCTCGACCCTCTTTTCTCATCTGCATTCTCAACACATAGCCGGTCTAGCGCTGTTTTCCTATTTGTCTCACCATCTAGTTCAGCATGCCGTTGGAATTTCTGGAAGTTCCTGGAGGTTTTAATCCTCTGTGTTTCTTCTTAGGAAAAAAATAAATAATGCTGCCACTCATCCCTGGCTGCTGACACAAGAGAGGGTCATTCAAATCTAAGTCTGAGAGACATTTACAGTCCGGTTTTGTAGTTATCATTAACCCCAAACTAAATTATAGGCCTTATGTTCCAGGGCGATCAATACCCATACTGACAACAGTACCTCATGGTGAATTTAGTCAGAGTTGAAGGAGAAGTAAAGGACTGGAAGTCAGGGATGGATGGTTTTGTTCTGAAATAGATGACTGTTTCTTAAGAACATGGTCAATAGTTATTATACACTCTCCCTAGACATTTCAGATTTTAACTCAGACACTAATAGCTTAATCTTTAAAAATATGTTAAATTCTGTACTTTTTAAAAAGTTTTACTTACTGTGATGCTGAGTAGGCAAAATTCATATTTTGACCACGTTATTTTTAATATTTTATTTACAATGTCAATCATATTAACTAGTATTTACCAAATGTCTCCAATGAGCCCCAAACAATGCTAAAGCTAATTTTTTCCAATAGTTCTAGAAAAATAGAGATTGTTCCTTTCTAGACAATGAGGTTAAAGGTAGAGGTAGGACTTGTTTAATATTAAGCAACTGATTAAATTCTGAAATTTCATCAGAACTAAGAATTGTCTGGACTTAAAGTTCGTGCTAGTTCCTTTCCTTCACACTACCATGAAAGCTTTGTGTACAAAATTTAGTTAACTGTATGCTCATTGGTACATTGGAGTAAGAGTTATGAACAGGTAATACTGTATCCACCCATAGGGGAATAAGGTTATCCATATGATGCAGCATTAGCTGACATTTAAGCATCTGCTTTAAACATAAATGAACGTGTATTGCTACAGCAAGACATCCAGCTTATAGTAAGCAGAAAAAAAACTGCAGAAGATTTTACTATATTATTTATTTTTAAGGTACATAGGTCATGGTCAAAGTCTAGACTACCACTGTCTAATAGAAATAAAGTGCAAGCCATATACATATATTAAAATTTTATGGCAGTCAAGTTTAAAAAGTCAAAGGAAATAGATGAGATTATTTTAATAATATACAGTACATCATTTAACCCAGTATATCCAATATATTATTCTACATGTAATCAGTATAAAATTAATATTTCCATTTTTATACCAAGTCTTCAAAATCCACTGTACATTTTTACTCTGACAGTATATCTCAGTTCTACCAGCCACATTTTATGTGTTCAGTAGCTACCTATGATTTGCAGCTACCTTATCACCTATTCCTTGCTTAAGGAAAATACCATTGGGTTATAAAGTGTTCACTTTGGGATGGTGGGATTATGTATGTATGTATCAGTTTAATGTTTTCTTTTGTCTTATCTGCATTTTCCAAATTTCCATAATGAATACATACTGCCTTTGTAATTTGGAATTAAAATAAACTATTAAAGACATCATTCATTTTTAATAGAGAGTGTCGAGCTTCTAAAAGGCACTGTTAAAAATAAATACAAGAACTGTAAATCTGTGACCTATTTTCAATGAGGGAGACGCTGGGGATGGTGGGATCTTGGCGCTTCTCTCTTTCACCGCATCTTCCTGCTCTATAACCCCTCGTCCCTCTGCCTGGCCTTTGGATGCTAGAGAGAAGAGAGAGCAAGTCTCTTCCCAGTGACAAGTAGGACTCTGGTGAGGCCACCTTACCTACCAGAGTCTGTGCGTTGCCTCGGGTTCATCTTCAGGGTCTCTGAGGGACAAAAGCAGCCGTCCTGGGAAAAAGCTATACCAGTGTGTCTCAATTTTTATGTCACAATGTTGACCTTTCACTAAGGAACCTTTTGAAATTTTTGTTTCCTAATCATCATTGGCCTGTTAATAATTTTATTTGTGCATATTAATTATACAGAATGATGGACTTTACCATGTTTTCATAATGCACAAAATATAGTTTTATTATTTCCAGTCCCTCTTTTCCCCAAGGACCCTACCCTTCCAGCTCCCCAGATTCTCTTCCTCTTTGCTAATAGTCTTCCTTCTATGTTCATGTCATCTTTTTCCCCCAATTCCACATATGAGAAAAAAACAAGAAATAGCTGCCTTCCTGAATCTGACTTACTTTGCTTAACATGGTATCTTTCAGACCCATCCATTTGCCTGCAAATGACAGGATTTTGTTCTTCTTTTTACCTGACTAAACCTCCATAGTGTGTATGTACCACATTTTCTTTATCCATTCATCCATTGATAAGTATCTAGACTCATTCCATATCTTGGCTATTGTTAGTTGTGCCGTGATAAACATAGGTATGCAGATATCTCTGGAACATGCTGTCTTAATTCCTTTGGTATGTACTGAAGAGTGATAGAGCTAGATCATATGGTAGTTCTCTTTAGATTTTTCATGAACTTCCATACTGATTTACATAGTAACTATAGTAATTTACATTCCCACCAATAATACTTAAGGATTTCTTTTTCCTGCATCTTCACTAGTATTCATTATTTCTTGCATTATTCTAGACAACTGTTCTGACTGGGGTGGGAAAAAAAATCTCAGTGTAATTTTGACTTCCTTTTCCCTAAAATGTTGAAATTTTTCTTATTTGCATAATTACTGAAGATTAGTACTTCTTTTGAACAAGTTCATTTGCCCACTTGTTGATTGCATTACTTCTTTTGATGTTGCAATTTTTTGAGTTCTTTATGTATTATAATAATTAATTTTCTCTTGAAGGAGTAGCTGGCCAAGATTTTCTCCATTCTGTAGACATTCTTCTTACTCTGTAAATTATTTCCTTTGCTGTACAGTTTTTTTTATAATTTTTAAAATAATTTTTGTAATTTTATCTAATTCCATTTGTCAATACTTGCTGTAATTTCTAGAGCTATTGAAGTCTGCTTCAGGAAGTTGAGATATATATATATATATCTTCTTTCCCTATGTTTTCCTCTAGGAGTTTCGAATATTCAGATCTTACATTAAGGTCTTTGACCCATTTTGAGTTTATCTTTACATAGGGTGAGAGATAGCCTCTGATATTAAATTTATTGTTGTAGATATGCTGTGTATCTACTCACAGGGAGTAAACCTCTGGCATGCTACAAACCATTATAATATTGACAATTTCTTATGATCTCCCAATCAAGAATTTGTTTTTACCCACAGGGGCAGTGTTTGTCCCTTCTCAGGAGAATACACAGGCCCTATTCACCGGGAGGGATTGCTCTGTGACTTATGTGTAGCTTAGTACCTTGGGCCAGGAGCATCTGCATGCCTATACTCCCTACCAAAAGGTCCTTTCCACTTCCATATTCACCTTGTGAGAAGTCAATCCATCAATCTCTCTCCTTTCTGTCCTTCTCTCTCCCCATAAGGAATGTCCTGGCTGCTTTTCTCATGTCGTTCACCAGGGCCAAGCTTGCCCTGTTCTATGTGTTGCATCGTCTCATCTTCCCTAGCATCTGACCACCCTTGAAAACAGGGCAGTGCCGATAATTCTGTTCCCCGCCCTTGTCTAGAGTGGCATTTTGATACCATGGGCATTCAGTAAATAGTTTTGGAACTGAATGAAATTGCCTTCAAAACTCTTTCTGGTTCAACTATTTCTCTGTCAGAAAATCTCATTAAGACCTAATGGTTAACATCTTCCTGTTCCAGGGGCCACACTGCAGTCCCCAGCTGAGTGTACATCTCCCACAGGGAGGCAGTGAGAGCATGTGTTCATGTTCTGGGAACCCCACATTCCCTGTGAATTTCCCACCCTCCAAGGGTCATCAGCTAGGGCTAAAATTACCTGGCAACAAAGTGAAACTTGCTGTCCCTCTGCCTTTCCCCTTTTATTTTTATTTATTTTTTTTTCTTTTTTGAATGCAGGACATTTATTTATTTATTTGTACCAGAGATCAAACTCACAACCTTGTGCTTGCCAGGCAGGTGCTTATGCCACTGAGCTAGATCCCCAGCTTCTCCTTTTATTTCTTAAATCACTATATTACAGATGTGCTGATTGGAAACTGTGCAATAGCAGTCACTGAAAGCTGGGCTTGAGCCGCTGTCAGACTGCCACTGCCCCTGGTGTCTCTCTGCATTACCAGCCAGTGCTCTGTGCTCTATTTCCAGGAAGCTGCTCTGTCTCCAGCCCTAGTCCACCCTGGCTCATCTCTTTAGCCACATCTACAGAAAGCCCCACCCAGAAATCCCGCTCTTCCAAAGTGAGGCTTCACCCAAGCTCCTCCCTGGACCCCACCTTTAATCACACAGAAACAACATCTATTTCTCTACAAAGAGAACATTTCTTCCTTGCTCTACTCTGCATAGGTGTTGCCAATGTACGAACTCAGGAGAACTTTGTGGATGTGCATGAAAGATTTGAACACTGCCAAGACTATCACAACTGTCTGTAAGCACTGAGTTAAGTAAATTAAATTCGAAGGCTGCACCTTTTGGTTGGATTCTCTTACTCTTTGGTTTGAGAATGTGTTGGTTTCAGAGAGATTCTTTCTCAGAATCTCCTACCTTCAAGAAAGCAGAAGGGAAAGCTGAGCAGTTTCTAGTGAAGGAATTCTGTATCTACAAAACACTGACATTTGAGATGTTCAATGTCATAAGCAGAACTGGTAGCTTTAGGCAAAGATCAGTGCACCGAAAAATAAAATTCAGTTGGGCATATTCTATTCATGAAAATGTTTGCTTCTGGAGGACTATAGATACAGCTAAAAATGTGTAACACACAGAATGTGTGTGTGTGTGTGTGTGTGTGCCAGAGGCCTTAATTGTATTTTCAGTCCACTATGCTTATTAATTATTCTAGTCAGTTTTATTTATATAGTCTAGATTTCGTACATTGAAATGAGAAAATTGATAAGAAAGAATGTTGATGGTTGTAATTATAAAATTCAAATCCAAATGCACTGGACTTGGGAATATTTGGTATTCTAGTTCACTTGTACATATTATTTGCATTTTTATCTTATATCCTTTGTCATACTTTCTCACTCTCTGTCTGTCTCTTTCTGTCTCTCTCTCCGTCAAAGGATAGAAATTACTGCAAGTTGATTATGAAATATTGTAATACATATGCATAAAATGTATCAGCCCTGGCACATTTGTAATTTACTTCTAAGTATGAGCTTCATATTAGAGATCTATATATCATATTAGCAAAATACTAACCATCCCATAGTATATTGTTTTACTAAGATGATGGCTTGAATTCAAATGAAATTCAAAGGTCATAGTTGCTGCTCTATTAAGGCCATTTAGTCTTATTTGTTTCCCCATTACTGGCCTCAGCTTTATTAGTCACTGCAACTACTGCTGAACTTGAACTGAGAAATAGCTCTTGGAACAGATGTCACTTCAGGCTTTGGATTTACAAATAAGAGCCTGACTTAAAATTCTTCAGTCCCTTGGGAAAGGAAAATGTGAAATGTTTGCTATTGTTCTCTGATTTCCCAGAAGGTTAGGTTTTTAGATGGAAGAAAGATGGGTCCTCTTCACCTGTGATATATTGTACACTTTTCAAGTACTCAGAGCCCCTCACCTCTTGCCCCTCTTCAAACTGCTGATCACCTCCACCTTTGAG
The DNA here is from genome assembly GCA_004027455.1 of Hydrochoerus hydrochaeris. NCBI lineage: Eukaryota > Metazoa > Chordata > Mammalia > Rodentia > Hydrochaeridae > Hydrochoerus > Hydrochoerus hydrochaeris. The sequence continues at coordinate 283,478 of PVLA01001855.1, forward strand.
AAAAGTGGTAGCTAAAATGAAGGAACCCTTCTTTATGAAAAGTTCTGGCAAAGCAATTTAACCTAGTTGACCACGTCCATCAATCTGTTCCCTGGAAAGAAGCTGTTGACATGAGATGACCTCTCCTCTCCATGAAATTGTCACTAGGGTAAGAGCTTTTTCACTGATAACATGCAATTAAACCAAAGTATGGAAGGCTTTTGCCAGAAGGAAACCAGTTGCAAGGAGAGTGAATTCACCTAAAACATCTCCACCTCCCAAGTGTGCACATGCAAATTGCCTTTCACACACATAAAAAAGTGTCAGTTGTTACTACCATTCATCACAGATAGGGTATTCCTGGTGCAGGACTTTTTAAAAATGAGTCAATACCCTGAGAATTGCATGTCATTGCATAAAGCATTACACCCATTTGCATCTAATGGTGATGCAAACACTGCTTTTAACACTGGGAACAGAGTTTGCTGAAGGAAATAGGAGGTGGCCAGTGGAAACTTCACATATGGGAAAAATGAAGGTTAAAAAATTAAATTCAAAAAATTCCTCTTTTTTAAAAAATAATTTCGAATAAATGAGCCCATAGCATCTGGATATTGTTCATTTACTTGAGAAGTAAAGCTTTTCTGTTGTTTATCAAACACTCACATAAACATACAGTAACAGTTAAGTGGGCTTTATCAGGATATGGGGAGTTAATAGGGTGGGAGGGGGAGACATTTTTTTAAGACTAACCATTGCTGAGAAAGTATAATTGAATGTGTGTGCAAAGGAGTCTAGCACACCTGGAGTATGAAATGCCTAGTATATAGTCAACACTTGGTAACAATTCTAGGGAAAATGAATGCCTACCTCTTCATGCTGTTATTATCTATGCCCTGTCTGATTTAGTAATTTCAGACTCAACCTGCTGTTCCCAAAACTTTTGTCAAATGTACTGTTTATCTTTTATTATCATCTATAAACTCTATAAGGACAGAGTCTGTCTATTTATTATTTTCTTTCTGTAAGCACATACCCATACAGCATGTATACAGGACCTCTAACATTACAGTTTGAAGGAGGAAATGGAAAATATCCTTATCCAAAACACAGCCAAGGTTCTGTTGGGATCACAATGGAATGCACACAGTTAGCCTAATTGTATAGAGGAGAAATAAAATTGTGTTTCTTTTCAGTAGCTAAAAAAATTCAGATGCCCCAGAAATCTAGACAATGCTTAGTTCCTGATTGGAAATAATTTTGTGTGTGTGTGTATGTGTCAGGGATCGAACTCAGGACCTCATGTTTACCAAGCAGGCACTTACGCTGCTGAGCTAAACCTCCGGCCCCCATAAGTGTTTTATTAAAAATTAATATTAGCTATTCCTTTGGGGAAGGGGATCCTAAAAAACCTAATAAACTGAAAGAAACAAAAACAACCAGCCATGCATTACTGACAAAGTTCCCAAATCGTTTTGGTTTTGTGGGTAAACTCATCTTTTATGTTTTCCCATGCATAGAGAGCTGTCCCACCTCACGTTCGTTGCCTCTCATCCCCTTGGGTCTCCTTGACTGCACCTTCAGGGACTAATTCCATGCACCTACACAGTGGGTAATCTGGTGGCTCCATGTGGGTAGGACCACAAAGTCTGGCTAAATGGGCACATTCTGTGTTATATCTCATTATTCTATTGATTTATTTTTAAAATTTCTCTAATGTTATGACGAGAAGATTTTCCAATCAATCCTTAAGGATTCTAAAGCTTTTCATTGACCTCAGAGTCCACCACATATGTTGGCTGCCTCTTCAGGCTTGCAAAATGGAGTTCCTCAGAGAGACCAAATGAAAAAAATGCTTTTTTATCGACCCCCCTGCTGAAGAGTTATAGAGCCCCTACCTAATGAAGGCCCACAGGGAATTCTCATGCCATCACTGGGGCTGGACCGTGATGAGGGTAAGTGTGGGATTCTAGGTCTCTGCTCTGTACCCCTCTAAAGGTCAGCAGTGTTCATACCCAAGGATTTCAGTCCACTTAGGGGATGATGGAAATTCTACCCAAGCTAACCTTGGCTTGGCTATACAAGTTGAAGAATAGGGAAATTTAGGGGACGCTGTGCCTCAAAAGTATGAAAAGTCTTCCTGTTGATTACAGTGGAGCACTTCTTCCATAGGACATCTGTCCAGCAAGAGTCAGACTGGTTCCTCGTTCAGCATTTCCTGTTTTGACTGTGTGAGTTTGGGCAAGTCACTTAGCTTCCTGGATTTTATCAAATAGTATTAAGGAAGGCAAGATGTGATATACAAAAAGACAGGCACACAGAAACATGAGGGCTCGTGTTTATTTCATCACTTTCATCATCACTGTCCTGATGCCTAACTTTAAAGAAGTAAAGTGAATCCTCCACAACTTGTGCCAACCTGTATCCTGTGCTTAATATTTAAAAGTTAGTTCTTGTCAAGTTAGTGAATGAACAGTGCCTTTGTCATTCTCCTGCCAAAGGGAAAGCCTGATCAGTGTAAGAGATAATTCATGGCAGTAACTTTGCTCTGAGCTCTTGGTCTTTCATAAATCCCTGGCTTAAAGACCCTTCTTTATGGAGGCAGTAACACATAATGCCCAGGATTTCAGGCTCTGCAGTTACTGTTCAGTCAGCTGGCACTGTCAGCCAGGATGCTGGTTGGGGCATCTCCTGTACAAAATATTTGTATAAAAATGGGCATAATATTAGTGGTGTCTACTCATAGCTTGGTTGCTATACATTACATACCGTAGCATAGCATCACATGGCGTGGCATAGGATAGCATGGCACAAAATTAGATCATAAAATCCTGGCACTAAGTATCCCCTGAATATTCCTCAAAGCACTGCAGTGTCCAGACCCTGTCCTACACTTGCAGATCCTTTGGTGAGTAAGAAGGTTCCATGGGCCTCAAAAGTGTGAAAAGTCTTCCTGTTGATTACAGTGGAGGACCATTTCAAGTCACTTGCTGAAGGGTGGCATTGTGGGTGTCCTTAGGTCTTCTATCTCTTGTCTTTTCCTCCTGATTCCTTTTCCCTTTGTTGTTTGTTTTCTTTCCTGTTGGGAACCATTTTAGGGAAATTTGGCACAGATAACCTCAGCGGTGAAGAGCTAGGTATTTATAAATAACTGTCCCCACTCTGGTCACCACCTCTCATTCCAGGCAGCTTTCTTCCCTGTACGTGCTGCTGCATTTGGCTGTCATCTGCAGCTATGATCACCATCCCTGGACACCATCTGCAGTCTGATTGGGAGGGACATGGAGGTGGCCTCAGAAATCAGGTGGTGGCTTGGTTCTCACCAGGAAGAGGACACTGCCTGCTGTGTACAGAGGGTAGAAAAAATCATTGCAGAGGTGATCATAAGCCCAGAAATGCAATTCTTTGTCTAAATCAGCACAGAAAGAAAAAGGACACAATTCCAGAATGGAGGAAAGAGGGAAAAAATGTGCTTTTGAGTGGCAGACCTGCTTGAAAGGACTACATTTGGTTATGTGGGAGAAGAGACCAAGTCCCAGACCTCATTGTACCCTAGAAAGTGCTAGGGAAACAAGGTGCAATCATTCTCTGTGTTCACATTTTGTATTTGTGCAGTAAACATATCCACAAGAGTAAAAATAATTTCAGCTAGGGATGTGTGTTACAAAAGCAAAATAAAGTAAAGCAAAACATGAATAGTGCAGAATATCATGGAAGAAGGTTGTGACTTCAGAGGCAGTTTTCATAGGAGCCCTGCCTGAGCAGTGACGTCGGGCAGAGAACTGGCTGAGGTGAGTAAGCAGCCATGGAGGAGGAGGGGGCAGTACTGATATAAAAGCTGGTCCAGAACAGTAAGCTCTGGGGCATGGGGAACAGCAGTGGACCTGGAGAAGGTCAAAGCACAGAATGGCAGCCCAGCAGGCCGAGTGGGTACAGGGTACATCAGGGCTTTGGAATATAGTATTTGCATTTTCAAAATATTGTGGATGCTGTGCAGAGAACAGACGGCAGGGGGCAAGAGTGGAAGTAGAGAAGCCAGCTGAGAAGCTGCTAGAGAGAGCCAGGCAGCCTAAAGCCTCTTGTTTTCCTGTATTATATAGCGTAGCCTTTTCAGTATGGCTCGCTTTGGGCCTCCAAGACCTGGGATCACAAGCATTTGGGAGGAGGACACTGGTCCCCCATACATGCATCCAAAGTGAAGCTCCCAACAAATGTCCTGACCTGCCTTCCAAACTCTCTGCAGAAATACCCTCTAATGCTCAGCTGGACCTGCCGTTTGCCCTGCACTTTGCAACCAATGAAGAATAGATTATGCTTGCAGTGGTTTATAGTGGTGGCCAAGTTGCCTGGTGGTGATGGAAGTTCTTATACTCCTGCTGGTATAAATATAATTTAATCCTGTCCAGATTTTATTTGGGAATTAAGACCTCAGACTTCTCAGGACCGGTCTTCATGTTATTCAAAGATCCAAGCAGGGTTTCTGCTACCTTTATAGATTCTCCAGCCAAATGGAGGAAATAACAGAGATTCTTAAAGCAGTTATTCATAGCATACATAATTTTTAATTATATATTCCATACTTTCTTCTATTTTTAGTACTACTTATGTAAGTAGCATAAGACAATACAGATCATTTAAACCCACTTGAATAATGTTCAGTTTTTAAAAAGCAACACATAATCATTTGAAAAATAATTAGAAGAACATAGAAAAGTAAAAATTACTTATTAGCTGCCTGTCACCTACAAAGAAAAATCACTTATCATTTTGATATTTCTCTTGTTGAATTTTTTAGTATGGCATAGAAGGAGAAAAAAAGAGTATTTATAATAGTAGACTTAGTATGATTTCAGAATTTATCCTACAGTTTTTTAACTTGATATTAAAATATTCATATATTTTATATGAATATACTATTATATGAGTATACTACTATTTTTTCAAAAATATATTTAATGGTTCCATAATTCTACTGTACCAGAATTTGTTATAGCTGTTGATATTAAAAACATTTTTTATCTCTCTCCTTTATTATTATGAATAATGCCACAGAGAATTTTATTATTTGCAAGACTTTGTTTACCTTTTTAAAATGTTTTCTTGTGTTAAATTCTAAAAAGTGCTACTTTAGGGTTAAAGATGTGAAAATTGTTATGTCTCTTGAATAGATTTCATCCAATTGCTTTTTTTAAAATAATCAAGCCAATGTACATGCCGAAATAGTGACCTATTAAAATGCTATTTGATCTAGTGACTGCTATCATTATTTGGTGCTATTATATATTTTAATAGGTAAAAATGGATTGATTCTGTCTCTTTGTTTAAGGCCCCTCTTACATGATCTGTCTTGTAATTACAATAGCAGACGTGTATAATTCCCTTGTCAAATGCTAGAGAAAGAAGATAATAATATTGTTATTTTATAAATTGAGAATATACAGCTACCTGGTAAGAGGTCCAAAGAACATGGGATCTTAGCCCAGACAATGCAACCCTTAAATCTAGGCATTAACCATAAATCTAGTCTGCCATCAGGAAGGAGCAGGCAAAGAAAGGGTTCCCTTGGTTGGGTAAGAATTAGGAAAAGACTGACTGAAGTAATTCACATTAGCATGTGAATCATTAGTTGGAGCATCTTTGGTCTTTATTAAAAACAAAAACCTTGTTAGTCTCAGTAGACCTCTATTTTTGTGGGAGGAATTGTAAGCTTAATAAAAGTACACGCATGTCAGAAGGATAAGGGAAGAATATACATGTGGGCAAATTCAAATCACCCTTCAATGCTGCGGCTGCTTAATGCTGGCCCACACACTAGAATCAGCCCTAACCCTTACTCTGTGTTATAGGAACACACGGTGCTTAAAGTGGTGAATTAGTTACACTAGACAAACATCTAAAATTCCTTTCTTTTTAAATCTGGAAGATCTGGGAGCACTCATTGTTCATTTCGGCAATTTCCAGTGTCTTATCAACTCCCCTGCTGCCTGCCTTTGTGTCTGTTACCTGGCTTTCCCTCTCTCCCTCCCTTGCCACCATCTCCTATTCTGAACCAACTTGTTCCATTTAATAGTGATTTTTTAACAACAACCCTTTCCCTGGCTAGTATTCCCCTTCTTTTAATGCTTAGGAGCAGAAAATTGAAGGATCATAGGTTGAGAGAGAGGTGCCATATGTCATTTGGAAGTCAAAGGTTGTATGAGTGGGGTAGTGTCTTTTACCAGTGAGTATCAGTGGGGTTGTTTGGTAATCAAAATTTCCCTTACTTTGCTGTCTTGCATCATAATTCCTAAGGACGGCTGAGATACAGCGTGTCACATTGTGCACGCTTTTGAAGAATCTAAAGTCCAGGCTAAATATAAAATTTGAGTTCATAGTCTTAGCATCCCTTTTGCCTGAGAGGAGGTGGGTGGACTTGAGCATTCTGTCCCCTGCTTCCCATTGGCATCTAAACTTGCTTCTTGCCTCTGAATTTCCATCTTTCCTATCTGTGAACTTTCGCAAGCTTCTCATCTCACAGGCTGGAACTGGAACATCTGGATCTTCACTCTTGGACAGGAGCAAGTGTCTCGAAACCCTCTCCAGTACATGGAGCTCCTTCCTTGCCCATCTAAAAATGACTCTTTACAGCAAGAAGGATGCTCTGTTACCCAAACCACTATAGCAGTTTTCTTGATATCACTTGTTTTATTATTTGCTAGATGCCTAATGGGTCTGATTTGATTTAAACACATTTAGGTCCTCACAGTAGGTGAACCGCAGTGTTATAAGCTAACACATAGCTACAGAGCTGACTTAATATTAAAAATAAACACGATAACAGCTAGGAGTATCTGATAAACACTGAACAGCTCAAATACAAATGTTGGTTAATGTATTTAATGGGATTAAGGGTAAAGCAGTCATTTTTTTCTGGAAAGCCAAAGTAGGTTTGCACAGATGATCATATCCTAGGGTCTTTCTGCAAATATGCAGGTAGTTTCATTTAGGAAAACATCTGGCTGCTTCGGCAATCTTGGAGTCATCATATTCTAGCAAAGAGAGAGAGAAAGATCAGTTTTCAGAAAGGGGACTAAAACTGTGGTCACAGCTTCATTATTTCCCCAGAGGCTCCCAGGAGGAAGGGTCCCTTGGTTTGTGCTCCTTCCGTCATGCATGGTGGACTTCTTGTGTGTGTGTAAGTGTATGTTACTAGAGATGGAACTAGGCTCCTCATGCTGAGCTATAGCCCCAGCTGATTTTTATTTCTTATTTGGTGACAGCGTCTCTTGCTAAATTGCCTGGTCTGGGCTTAAACCTGTAATTGTCCTACCTCAGCTTCCCAGACTTCTGGGACTACAGGGATGCACCAGCAGAGCATGTGCTCTCTGCTGAGTCCCCTCTTCCTAGGTTTCTCGGCCCCTTTCTCCTCTCTCCTTCCTCGCATCCTGTCCTTCATCCTTACCAGTGATCCACAACATTGTTTTAAGCTTGGAAACAGCATCCTGCTGTGTCTTTGGGACACTAATACCATCCACTTTGACCAGCCCGGGGGTTGGGCTGATGTTCTGAATAATGGCTTTCTAGCTTCAGGTCTCTAATCTAAACAAGAAGGGCTCTGTTTTAGGTTTCCTCTGGTGTATAAAAGTAACTGCAGTGATGTCAGTAACTGCAAGCCCCATCCTTGCCACGTATAAACTACATTACACAGCGAGCTGCTTAACATCTTTCTGCCTTAGTTTCCTCAAATAAAAAGTTGAAAATGAGACACCTGGGTCCCAGTGTTTTCATGCGTGTGAGTGAGAAATATAAGATAAACCCCTTTTCAAATGGCAAAGCTCTGTTTTGGCAAAAAGTGGGCACTGCTTTAAAATGCAGGATGTTCATTAATCCTATCTAAACTCCCATCCTCCGTCAGAATACAGTTGAGAAGATTCTGCCACATCCTTTTCATTGTGTGGTTCATAAAACTGCTTATTTTCCCTGTGTCGCATTTGTTTTTCCTCTCTCTTTCTCTCTGCCACTGCACAATTTCATTATCTGCTGTACATAAGTGTATTATGTAATTCTTTCAATATGTCATTGATTCTTTGTTTTTCTGCAGTATTACTTAAGTCTGTAATACTTTTTATTAAATCCCCCAGGAATGTTGTAAACAGTGGTTGAAGGGTCCTCCTTTCTATTAAGTGGAACACAGCCCTTAAATATTTGAAATGATGCAAAGTACCGGAGAAAATATAAGTGTGGAATTTTCCCACTGGCTTTATGAAATCCAGGAGGCCAACTGAAGCATTTGTTTATAATACCTTTGTCTTTCCAGAGACTTATGCAGTCTTTCAGATAGGAATAACAACATTAACAAATGGTATAAAATTAGCTAATGTTTATTGAGTGCTTACTATGTTCCAGGTACAATTATAAATTCTATTTGTATTAAGTCATTTAATCTTCACAACAACGTCATAAAAGAGGCTTGTTCTTAGCCCCATTTGATGGTTGAGGAAGCTGAAATTTAGAAAGTTTAACTTCACTGCAGAAATGTATAACAAGGAATAATCTAACCACGAATTACCCCCATTCAGACACACACACACACACACACACATGCTCATACTACTGTATGACCTTAAGAAATAAACTGGATTTGAACGAGAGGTTGAGATGAAATCTGCACCCATCTTGAGCTTAGCTGCCAAAAGGAATAAAATTAGATCTCTGGCTATAAGGACTCCCAAGACTAAAGTGACATGATCAATAGGCAGTGTTTCGATTTTTGTATACCAAGAACATCACAAATCCACTTTGTATCCTGAAGCCTCCAGGGGACCATCCCAAAACTCTAACCTCATAGGATGCCCATTTTAGAGCTCGGCCAACCTTCAAGAATACCGCTCACTCCCACCTGCTCAGGAGGAACTGAAATGCAGCTTCAGGGGTGCCTGCAAATGGTCTTGATAACTTACTTTTCAAATAATCTAGACAAAAAATATATTATTATAAAGTGAATACAACTGAGGTTATCTGTTGCTTAAATATCAGTTGTAAAGAGAATACAGACCACAGTAAAGAAGCCAAAACATAATTCCTTGTCCATAAATGGGACAAATATAGCTCAGCTTTATAGATTCAAAAGACCACTAGGAGGTGGGGATTCTAAAATAGCCCTTGGATGTGAGGTGCCAAATCTGAAGTGAGGCTTCAGAGCAATACAGCACCCAGGGGCCAGGTTCTTACTGGCTTCCACTTCTGTGTCATGAAATGGGGACACTTGCCCATGACCTTTAACAAGCTCCATCTCCCTGATCATGCGACATAGCTGAGTGATGCTCGGTTTGATTGGAGACAGCTGGCTTTGTTGGTGCCTTAAAACAGAAGAGTTCTAGAAAGCCTAGGCCTTCCAAGACTAACCATCCATAAGGTGTAAGTGGCTCTCTGTGGATGGAAATACATTCGTTATCCTTCCTTTCTCTAGATTCTGTCTTTGTATCTTTCTCCCTGATAGGGAGTAGAGAGTAGGAAATCTAAGTAGGAAGCTTCTATCTTTGACTGATTCCATTTTTTTTTCTTTTTACTTCCTACAGGATCACTTAATTTATTTTATGCCTCAAGAAAAGACCAGAATTTCCTAATTCTTCCAAGTACCTGGGCAGGTTACCTCTTCCAACCTCAGCTCATCATTATTCTGCACTGAATTATGTAATGATTTGATCGTGTAGAGGAGTAATTCACCTTTGTTCCCACCTATGTTAAGACTGATTACAAATCCTCATAAAATACTCATTATGCTACCCAAAATGTCCTTAAGAATAGTCTGTTAGAGAAGAGGTAATGCTGCTGCTTCAAAGTGTGGGCTTCTGTCTAATTATGTGTAAATTATCTGAGTGGAATCTCAAATGTTTAGTGATAAAGAGTTTTATGCTTCCCAGCGAAGTATCTAGTTTGTGAGGCAATATAATCAAAAGCAGCTTGTGTGCAGTGAATTGTAGATTGTATAACTTTGCATCCTTTTCAAGTTATTGAAAGAAATGGGAAAGTGTCTCCAGCCCTTTAAGGAAAGCAAATGTTGCATTCTGCCTTTTTTGGGGGGAAAAGATAATTGATCCTTTGACTATACCGCTGTTCTGTTCTCAGAAGAAACATTAAAAAGTTGGATTTCTTAAGAAATGCAATTAACTGACTTTTATTTAATGATTTTTTTCTAAAGTTATTCATCCTGGGAATGGTATCTGTTGGTTATTAACAAAATGAGGATGGATTATTAAGAAGCAAAATGTTATGATGCTCAACTGCAGTGCATATGTAGTTTCTCAGAGAAGATCCAATGTGCTTGTATACAGATATTTCCTCCTTTAGGAAATCTTTCCTGAAAACAGCCTTCCATCTCCTGCTGGAATGGCTAAAACTTTTCCAAGCTAACAAAGGAGACCACCCTAATAAATGAAAACAAACTGATCGCCCATTATTAGGATATGACCACACTATGGATGTAACTACTAATCATTGTATCTGCCCTTATCTGGATGGTCATATAAATATTAGAAATTAGGTCTGGACCCTTATTACTTTCTGGCCTTAACAGCAAAGGACCCCCAAAGACTCAAAATGCTTCAGAAGTATCTTCTACAACAGGCTCTTATCCAAAACCCATAGTCTTGAGACTTCCTTAGGCAAAGTATAATATAGATAATTAGGATTATGCAAGAAAGCTGAATCTAGTATGGAAAACATGGGAATACTTGTATACTGAAATCAGTATACAAGTTAAAATTTAAAAATCACAGTCTTTTAAAGTTTAAGAATCCTTCACAGAAATCCTAACTTCTCGAGACATTCCTATTACAAAAGAGAATCACCAACCTGGAAGGAAAAGGCTAAGAAAGGCCAATAGGAGACAATGAAAGGGGAAAACCCAATATTTTAAGACTGAATAATAGGAACTTCAGCAACAACAGGTGAGAATTATTTGCTAGTTCTTTATCCATGCTCAGTACAGAATGACGCTCATGTTACTTGTTACTGCACAGGTTGCTACAAAGATAGCCTAGTGTGTCAGTAGTGATGGGTGGGTCTTCTCAGTTTCCCAAAAAGTTTAATGTAAATTTTATAAACATTACTTTAAGTTGGAAGACACAGATGTCATTATACTTGTTATATTCATTCAACCAGTTGCCCAGTAGTATGTCTTTTTACAACATCTTGATTGAATTTATAAAAACAACAGCTAATTAGACAAATGCATCATAATGCTTAGAGATCAAACCTCTCTTGTTAACCCTAGATAGTTACATCTTAGATCTATCCAAAGTCAAGATATCTCTCTATATATGTAAAGACTCTTATTAGCAATTAATATTCATAAGTCAGGAGGTATTAGAATATCTGCAGGCAAACTTTTTAGATGATTGACTAAATAAGTTCCTAAACATCAAATACAATATGCCTGTCCTGTATTCTCAGCATATAATTTCAGGAAAGTTCATTCATGGTTTTAGGGTTTATCAACTTTTATCATTACTATAGAATATGTTTGTTTCATGTTGACTTCTGTCTGCCACCTTCCTGTCTTACATTCTCTACATTCAGTCTTCTCTTGAGAAGGTCTAAGGGAATTTTATTTTTATTTCCTTTTCAGTGAAAACATTACAAATTGCCAACTCATGATATATTCAGTTTGAACTTAAAATATCATTAGTTTAAAAATGCAATAAAACCTGAAATGTACCCTAATATTCACTTCGAAGATTACAGCTACCAATGAATTATGCAGCATGGCCAGGCCTGTCTTGTTGTTAAATTTATCTCATCGGAAAGGAATAATTTTGAGCAGAGTTAGAGAGTGAAGATACTTAAAGTTTGATTGTTCAGTTGCTTTCTTTTGGCTTTATGTTTCGTTGCTTAAAAAAATGGGTTATGATTCTCTTAGGAGCTAGATTTTAAAATGTAAATACTGAAGATGGACTGGTAAAAAAGTCCTATTTTGTGTGATATAAAATGTCCATAGGTTTCTAGAGAATCTTCTTTAAATATATTTTTCTCTTTTATTTTTAACAAATCTAGATCTTTGACCAAGGGGGACCCCATGCTGAGTGGCTAACCTCTCTGACTTACACACAGGAAGCTCGGTGTAATAGAAATAAATGCTGCATTTTCTCTGTATATAACATGTCACTTGGGCACAGTGCTGCGACGTCTCCTTGGTAAAGCTGAAATGCGGATTTCTCAAAAATGTCTTGTTTCCAGTTAATGATATTTTCTGCTTTTCACCAGGTGGTCTCTTTGGGGGTTTGCACTTGAATTCATTTCTCTGTGCTATACCAGCTTTCTATTATTTGCTCATGCTGTAGGCAGCTACGGAGTCCTCTCCCCACTCAGGCCTAAGCCAGGCACTGGGGTTGTGAGAGCCTACAGGTCCGCTCCTATCTTCTGGAGGGCATTATTTTTAGGGTAGGGAGGCATGATGATAACATGCTATGGTGAAGGTGACATGGGAGATTAGGATAAAGTGTTAGTGGAAGGGAAAAGAGGGAGAGGATGCAGGGGGCTGAGCTGAGGGCATCGTGATTGCTGTCAGAAACATTTATTAGTTCTCAGGCCAGGCGTGATATAAGAGGCCAGCTCATCCTAATGCTGCCTGGCCTCAGCTGGTGCTCCCCCAGAGCGGGCTCCGAGTTCATCTTTCGCCAATGAGAAATCCCACAAGAAATGTGAACTTCCGGAAATGGTTCAGCTTCCTATTTCTACTGCAGAGGCAGCTCCTAGTGACTCACAGCAACAGAAGGAATATTGATCATCAGCTCATTGTGGTCCCTATGGGCTGTGAGCTTTGAGAAACCAATGGACCTGGTGAGAACAAAACTAGCACAGGCAATATGGCAATGCTCACAGATGCTGGTGTGTTTGCTGGGCTTGGGGACGGCCCCACATCAGCTGCCCTGACTGTATTTTGTCCCCTTCACAGTTAGACCTCCATTCAGAACAGGACATGTAGAGAACAGGCCTTAAAAGCCCAGTTCTGACTCTGATTCTTTGGTTGGTCCTCTGAAAAGACAAAGAAAATCACAAGGTATATCCCACATTTGTGTAAGTCTTGGTCTAGTCCATCCATCTTTGCTTTCACTGTAAGATGAGCAAATCCATGTTTCAGAGTGGTCCTTTAGCTGTAAAAAACTACTTAGATTTGGTTTTTTAGAGCTGTTTTCCTGTACCATCTAGATATCCTAGGAATACGAGAAGTAGGTCATCTCTGACCCATTGGTGAAGAAATCATGACAGAATCTGCACAATGACCAAAGAGCCCCAGACTCATCTCACCTTTGACCTAGAGAATGGTAGGGTTGTGGTAGATAAAAGAGGAGCCATGTTCCTGTGGCATCAGATGTGACAAGGTGTTCACAGGAGGCTGACCATGAAGTAAAGGTTTCGGTAGGTGTTTCTGGAGAATGAGCCTGGGTGATGTCCCATATGGAGCAGCTACTCTCTGAGAACGCTCCCTATGTAAGGAATAAATAGCGAGACAGGTCACTAGAAGCCAGGAGCACAGTTTCTCATCAGGCATGCTGCTGACACTTAGGGCCAGATGGTTTGCTGCTTTGTGTCCCAACTATTAGGATGTTTGGCAACATTTCTGGCTTCTCTTCACTAGCCGTGAGTAGCATTCTACCTACCTGGAATCACATATCACCTGGGGTACAAAATCACCCCCACTTGGGAGCCACTACCCTGTGGCCATATTTGCACTCACCAAAGATAGACTAAACAATGGCTGTAGTGCTGGGTATCTGAAGTCAACTGCAAAATATTTAGGAAGGTTCTGTTTCTGGGGTCCACAGAGTCAATCTGGGCAGGGCAGGCTGACTGTTCTCCTTAGCAGGGGAGAGCTACATACTTGTGGCTTCCCTGCTCTCTGCAACAGTCTTCTACCCCAGATTGCCTCCCCTGGGACGATAATCTCTACTTTCCACATAAGTTGTATTCTCATTCCATTTTCCTTCATCGTGTCTTCTGCGAACTCCCATTAATATTGTTGTCTCCTTAGGTTACTCAGAACTTCTAGAATTGGGAAAGCGTTTTCTCCATATTTAATCTATATTTGCTCATCTCATGAGATTGATACATCAAAGTCAAGTTCATTGAGATATAATTCTCACGTAAATTCGCCCCTTTTAGTCTGTCCCGCAGCCCTTGACAACTGCACACAGTGATGTAATACCCACCACCATCTACCATCAGGACATAGTGCAGCTTCTTCATTGCAGACAATTCTCTCAGCCCTATTTGGAACTGGTCTCTACATCTCTTTCATAGAAATCACTGGTCTCTTTTCTATTACTATGGTTTTGTCTCTTCTAGATGGTTCTATGGATGGAATGTAGCCTGAGTCTGACCATTCTCTCAGTGAAGTAGATCCAAGATTTACCCACATATCTGTACCTATCAGTAGTTCTTTTCTCCTTTTAATCACTGAGCAGCATCCTATGGTGTGACACACCATGATTTATCTGCGCAGTAGTTGAAGGAGATTTGAGCTGTTTCTGGTTTTGGACAATGAAGAAAAATGTGCTACAAACAAGTGTAAGTATTACTATGAATAGAATTTAGTTCTCTTGGGTAAGTTTCTAGGGCTGGTATGGCTGGGCTAAATATGTACATATTTAACTTTATAAAGACGTTTCTAAGGAAGAAAGACATAGTAGTAGCATTGGTGTTCGACCCTAGATCTGATACTCGCAGATTCAGTGATTTCAGCTCCTTCTCTGAGCCTCACTTTATGCAAGAGGATAAATGGTGGTGTGATAGCTCCTGCAGAAGCTCAGGGTAGTGGTTCCCTTGGCTCACCAGGTTACACAGCTGCACGCAGCCCCTTCCTTGTGCTTCCAGCTTCCTCCCTCCCGCTCCTGCCCATACTCCTCTGGCACTGGTGCAGGCTGCCCTAGCTCCCTCCCAGCCACAAGCTTTCCTTTCCTGGAACATTCCACCACCCACCTGTCTCCTTACCAACTCCTCATCCTTAAATTGCCCAATAAAACACCACCTCTTCCTCAGTCTAAATCCATCCTCTTGCTATCTATAGTCTCCTCATTGTCTTTAACACTCTGTTCTTTTCCTTTGTAGCATTAACCACAATTGGCCTTAGAAATTGAACTGTGTGGCTAGATTTTTTTTCCAGTACCAGGGACTGAAAACAGGGATTCTGCATTGAGATTCTATCCCCTGGCTCTTTTTCTTTTTTTTTATTTTGAGAAAGAGTCTTGCTGAATTGTCCAGATTGGGTTTAAATTTGGAATTTTCTGAACCTCACCTCCTGGAATGCTTCGATTACAGGGATGAGATATAATACCTACCTGTGATTCAATCCTAATTAGAATAATTGAAAAATTGTGTTATATTTTATTGAATATTTTGTTGAAACAATTGTTGATTTCTATATAGTTGTAAGAAATAATACAGAAAATTCCTTTGGACCTGTATCTAGATTTTTCCAATAGTAACTCTTGAAAAATTATACCATAGTATCACAACTAAGATATTGATGTTGGTATAAACCATTGACCTTTAAAAATTTTCCCTAGTTTCACCTACGTATGTGTGTGTGTGTGTGTGTGTGTGTGTGTTTTACGGGTGTATTTGGTTTCACAGTTTCAGCACATGTGTGCAGACTTGTGTGTTCACCCCCCAGGAAAAGGGTATACAACTCTTCCACCACAGGATTTCTTCTGTTGCTCTTTCACAACCCACCATCTCCTGTCCCTCCCCCTCAAACTCCTAATTTCTGGTACGTATTAGTCTGTTTCTCCATTAAAAAAATTAGATACTCCCAAAATGAAGCCATCTGGTATTTCATCTTTGGATGTTTTTACTTGTTTTGCTCTGTACCATACTGTAGGGACCCATTTATGCTACCGTGTGCATCAGCAGTTCATTCCTTTTCATTGTTCACTAATATTTGATGGTATGGACATACATAGTTTGTTTAACCATTGACCTGGATTCTTCTTTGTAGTTATTCTATGTAGTTCTGAAGAAAATTGCCATGGACCTTCATGTGCAGATATTTGCATGCCTATATGTGTACATATATCTGGGGTAGATGTCCATGAAAAACAATGCAGGGAATTGCTTTTATAAGAAATTGACTGGATAAGATTTTAAAATCTTTGCCAGTAGAACTCAAGTTCCATCCAAGGTAGTAGACTGAGTTTTGTTTATTTGTTTGATTGTGTGTTTAATCACATATTGGGGACACTGTACAATCCTTTGAACATAGTTTAACACTTTATAAATATTTATAGATGAATTAAATGAGGAACGAATGAGTAAATGCATAAATAAAAATGTTAGCAAGGGGATTAAGTAAAATAACATATGTAAATAATTTTCAGAATGCCTAGCAGGAAGAAATCTCTAATATTGATAAATACTTTTACTTGATATTATTTTGCCTGAAAATGACATATCTTCTACTCCCTCTACCTTCATCATCCCACAAAGTTCATGTGGCTTAAGGGATTCCAGGCTTTTTCTGTTTCACTTCAACCTCTTAAAGAAAATCTCATCTTGTTACTCTGCCCCAAAGAGACCCAGTGGGAATTTGGACTTCACACTTTGAGTCACATCCTGTTTAAACAGGTCAGGGTAAATCTACCTGTTATTTTCTCTGTTGGACAGAAATACAGGAAATAAATGATGAGAGCCTTTGGGAAGTGTAGGTGTATGGCACCAAAAAGGTTGATGTCTTTCCAGGATCCTCCTAGTCTCAGAGTGTGGAATAAATGGTGAATCCATGGAGATAGCCCAGAACTTTTAATAGAGAATTAGTAATTCTCTTTAGCAAAGGAAAGTACGGGTCCTCATAATGTCTTGATCTATGCACAAAGAGCTAGTAAACACAAGTAGTTCTCCAGATAAAAATAGAAATTAGGTTTTCCTAACAAAAATGCCCCTGGAATGATGAGCTGTCGACCTGGAGAGATGAGAAAGAAAATTCTTTGGTAACTATAATTAGGTTTGTGTGCAGAGCTCAGGATTGATGTCAGGGTGCACTTTTCTCTTCCTAGAGACGCCATGGAAGTCTCTCTAAAGGTGGACCAGTAAAGAAGTCCAAACTGATTTCTGGTAGATAAAGACCCTTCTCCCCACAGTACCCCATGAAGGGCTCTGACTTGAGGAGGGGTAGGTATCTTCATTCTGTGAGTTGGACTTGACTTGGACTACTTCAATTTTTTTTTTTTCTAGAAGATGAGGAAGCCATTTCATTTCCATATGAACAATTTTCTATGTCCATTATACAAAGCCCAATTAATATTTGAGGTGTTATCAAAACAGTATTTAGAAATAAAAAATAAATTATTACAGTAAAAGACGTTGCCATTGATATTCATCAAATTACACTCCTTTACTTTAAACACAGCTATCCCACCATTCTTTCCACGTTCTGAAGCAGTTCTGGAAGGCCTCTCTTGTACAGGTCCTTACAAGTCATGATGAAACACACAGTGCTGCTGACTGGTAACAGAAAGGCCACCTCCTCGATATCTTATGCTGTTTCCTTACCCATCTTATTTGTCATATCTGGAACTGTGCTGCTTTTGACTGTTCCACAAAGACAAAATGAACATGAAAGGTAAAATATTTTGAAAAAATTCAGGACATCAAGGAAGCCATAAGGGCAAACTGGAGACACAAAAGAAGACTTCCAGAACTGCTTCAGAACATGGAAAGAATGATAATTTTATTCAAAGCAAGTGGGAATACTTTAAGAAAGATTAATGGATATGTAAATTGTTTAAAAATTTATATATTCACCATATTTTTAGACCATAATACACTGAAAGTCACCTGTAATTATCATACCACCACTGCCATTTGAATTTTCTAGAAGCTTGGGGTGTATCTATACACATAGATAGATTTAGATCCATAAGTAGATAGATTTAGATGAATTAGATCCATTTAGATGATAGATTTAGATCCATAGATAGATTTAGATGAATTTAGAGGTGGAGAATAATGAGTGTCTGAATATTACTTCTTGATTCTTGGGCACACTTCTATTTCTTATGCATCTTAGATACATTTTTTCTGCTCTTTATGCTATTCTTCCCTATTTGTGTATTTGTTTTGGAATCAGGGGACATAACTGGTTATTTTATGGTGGAATGTTTAACCAAAAATCAAAACCGATCCTGTGTGCATGCTTGGTTGAGGTCCACTTACGCACTTTGGAAGAAAGGCGGAAGTGCGTGCTCTCAGCGTCCTGCAGGCATTGGATATGGGTTAACTCCTCTCTTCCTTGGTCCAAGGATCCACACACCAGTAGAATCCTATGGTAACTTAAGATGCCCTCAGGGATCTTGGGGATGTAACACTTTCCTGAGCCGTAGCTTGGGATCAGGTAATACAATTTAATTTCTGGTGAAAGAAACTCACCCTGGAAGAACTCCTGCATCCATCAGTCACCTTTCTGACATCCTGTTTTGAAATTCATTTTCAGGAATGCAGTTATGTGGTAAACTACTAGTTTCAAAATAAGAAAATCACACTGACCTGAGACAGGGCCTCAGTCGATACATTTAAGTGTTATTACTTAATCCTACTGTTTTGTCACCTGCAAAAGGGATGATTAATATTACTTTGCTTACTGAATTGCTGAGAAGACAAAATGAGATAACGAATGAAAACCATTTGGCATAGTACCTAGAACACAGTAAGTGCTCAATAATTCTCGGCCTTCCTATTTTTCATGCCATTTCCTTGATCATGCACATCTTGATCAGACCTTGACTATGCACAGGGAGATATGTTGGAATGGCTTTTCTGGTGAGAGGCAAGGGTTGGAGAGGGGAATGTGGCAGCCTGCTGTGAACCTGAGTGATATTAGAGGAAGTACCAGCACCCTGGGAGTTGGTGTTTGCACTAAAGAGGTCATAAAATATTAATAGCCCACAGACTTACCCAAAAGAACAGAAATGCCAGTTCTTGCATGGTGCACAGGAGTGGCTCCTCGGAGATGCATGTAGCCCACTTTTAAGAAAGGAAGGCAGGGGAGTCCAGTGGTAATAGGCATCCCAATTACTTCCTTGGCTGGAAACAGCAGCATTAAAGAGAAGGGCAGGATGATGAAGTTGCAAGGGCTGCGCTTAAGTAGATGCAAAGAATGGCTTTGTTTCATTCTAGTCCAAAGAACAAGACTGCTTTTTCCACAGAGGTCAATTAATACCACTTTACCCTTGTCTACAAATCAATAATAGCCGGATCACTATTAGCAACCTCACCTCTACCACCAACACTGTTACCATCATCATCATCGTCACCATCACCATCTTCATCCTCATCATTTTTAAAGCTAAGATGCATCAGGCATTGGAGGGGCCCCAGGTCACATTAAGCACTTTAGATATGTCAACCTGTGTTATCCAAATTCAAGCTCATGAAAAGGAAAACTATCACAGATTTACCTTTTTGTAAATGGCAACCCATTTTTTGACCAGAAAATTTAATGTACCAAAACTGCATGCCCTTACTTGACCCATGAGTCAGAGGCAGGAAGTTGGTCAGTTTTGATCTTATTGTCATCTACTTCACTGTACAGAAAGTAGGGCAAGGCCAATTCTGTGGTTCTAAAATATTTATTATTATTATTATTATTATTCATAGGAAAGTAATCTACACCTCCCCATGTGATATGGCAGAATAGTGGTTCTTGCACATACATATTTACACCAATAGAAAGCTTCACAGAGATAACTGTTACATGAAACTTCATTTATAATAGATGCAAAGCACAGAAATAGGGATGAATTTTAAAATTCAAATGTGAAAGATTTATTATAAAGCAAATCAGCAAGAAAATGATGTTATTTGGGTGAAGTTAATATTTGAGATTGAGAATATAGATTACTAATATGATTTTCAATTAGCCTTGTAATACAATTCACTTCAATATTTTAAGTTTTACATGATACTGAGAAAAATTCTGTTTCACATACAGGTACAAATTTGCAAAATGTATTTTTTTTCCAAAAAGTAATTATTTTAACTAGGTGACCTTAAAATATCTGGGTAATCTAGAATATAAGCTCCATTTCCTGTCTTTTGACCATTGCATCTCTGGGACCAGCAAAGAGAATTTATTCAATGTGTAGCTGAGAAATTAACAAATAAGTTAAGTGATGAGTAAAAGAAATAGATTTCAGAAACATGGAAGTGGAGAGCCCATATTGTCCTTTGCAATATTTCTCATTCATTCACCAATATTTAATAAGTTCCCTCTATGAGCAGCCAAGGGTTGTGTTAAGGGATGAGGACGCTACATTGAAGGAGAAACCAAGAGTTCTCATGGACATGTGCATGCCTGTGCATACAAGGTGAAGTAGCAGGAGACAGAAAATAGACAGAGTTTGCAGTGAACACCAGCAGTGTAATTGAAATGCAGGCGCTTTCTAAGTCCTCCTGAGCCTTAGCATTCTCATGAGGGACCTAGTGTTATTGGTGTGTACCCAGCACTGTCCCTGTGAAGAACAAACAGAAGCACATACGGGCAGGAGCAACCCCATCTCTACATGCACGTGGCAAAACATCCAAAGATGTTCATGTCTTTCTGTGATTATTTATTTAATTAGGCTCCAAAAATCCTGTGATTTTTATACTCACGTCATTATAGCAGACTCAACCAGTGAACACCCATCTGGAGACACGGGGCATAGGTGATTACAACACAAGGTTTGAGGTGACTGGAATCTGGGGAGAGAGTTACAGAGAAGTCGCAGGTATGATGTGAGGCAGGAGTAACATCAGGCTGAGACAGTTAATACTTAGCCTAACCAGTGAGAGCAGGCACTTTTTGACCAGAGGATTAGAATGCTTGGTTTTGCGTATGTAAATTTCCTCCTTGACACTGGTGTAAAGTGTGAGTTGGGAGGGACAGAGACAGACAGCAAAGGAAATAATTAGGGTAATATAGCTTTTAAGATAGCTCTAGGCAGAGAATAATGTGATTCACTTGGACAGTGCCAATAGAAAATCAAAGAGAGACTTTATAACAGAGACGGGAGAGTAAAAAAATGATACATATGAAACCAATTGACTATTCAGAGCAGTAGAGGGAGATGTGAAGGGCAAATGTTGAGGCTTCAAGGTTATGTAAGTGAAAGGGGGGTGCTTCTATTAACAAACAGTCAGGTCAGTGGGGCAGGTGCAAACAGGTACTGTATTTTGAGTAGGGTTAAAGCAGCAGAGAAGATAGGACCTTGGTACCTACCTAGACGTTCAGGGGCTGCTTGAATTTATTGACCATTCCTGAGATAAAACTTGTAAGGAGAGATCAAATTTAAAATGTAGTGGGAATGTAGTCATGTTCCAGACTGTCTGATTCAGCAGCTTTCAACCAGCATTGTAAAGCCTTCACAGGTGTGTGGAAGGCGTCTTACACACAAGCATATACGTGCATGTAACAGAAGTGAGTTGGGGTACAAGAGGTAAGAGACCTGGCCATATACAAAATGTGGCTGAGTTAGATCTTGTGTAGCTTGTGGAGTTTGTGAGAAGTGGGTACTGTGTGTCCACAGAGGGATTAGACAGGGAGGAATATTACTCTTATCTTTCGCGCCCCTGTGCCAAAAGAAACTGAAATTCTTATATCTAAAAACGTGGAGGGAGAAGAAGAAGGAAGCGGAAGGGATGGACAAAGGTTATATACATGTACCAACTCCCCACAATAAATGTAATCACTATGTATTGCAAACATGTACTAATAAAAATGTAAAGAAAAAGAAACTAAGCAAAGGTAGTTCTAATCTTTTAATAGTGGGAATAGAACAGTGTCTTCTGTAAAGAATGGTGTGATGCTAATATGAGTGAAAATTTGATCCCCTCAAGCATCTAGGGGCAACTGATGCTAAGCTTTCAAGGAGCAGGAGATAAGAAGCAGAGGGATGAGGATAAGAAATTGTTTTTTGGCTCCCAGAAGGAAGCGAGGAAGGAAAAGGAAGTCTATTAGGGAAGGTCTGAGGCCAGGAGGGTCAAGTACAGTACAAGTCACTAGTGGTAAAGGAGCCATATGCCACTGTCAGGATGCAGTACAAGCTAGGCATAGTGTTACACCCTTGTAACTCCAGCACTCTGGGAGACTTAGGCAGGATGGCGAATTTGGGCCAAGTCTGGACCACTTAGAGACTTAGTAAGCCCCTGTATCAAAGGAAAAGATAAAAATGTGACTAGCAGTATAGTTCATTAAAGATACTGGGTTCAGTACCCAGCACCAAACACACATACACACACACACACAGAGAGAGAGAGAGAGAGAGAGAGTAAATCCAGTTCCTTCTAAGAATATGTTTTTAAAATGAGAGTCTCCTTCCTTTTATTTTTATAGCCTTCATGTCTATGAAACTCATATATACCTTACATGTTAGAAATATTGTAGAACATAGTAAGTGGCTTAGTGTTCTATGTGGATTCTTGCAGTGGAACCCAAAGAGAATACCAGGCTCTGAGCTAGCAGGCCAGATGAAGCTGAGAGCAATGCTGATGTGTGGAACTGTGAAATGCAATCCGAGGACTAAGACTTAAGAAGTCTAGAGATGATGCATTTTGGTAAGAGGAGATCTTGAGAAGCAGGGGTTTTTTACTTTTGTGATGTAATCTTCTAATTTCTGCTGGCTAACCCCATTGAGGGTGTGTGCATGTGTGTGTGTGTGTTCTGACATACTTCCTAGCTAAATAATCACCAGCCTTTGAAGGTGTGCAGATAATACCAGGAACTGAGTCCTTGTGGTGTGCCTCACCTGGATATCAGGACATGACTCCAGGAAGGTGGAGGTCAAAATAGATTAATGCAGAGCTTAAGCTATTAGAGGTGAAGTCACTTTTAGTCAGAGATGCTTGCGGGTTGCACAGAGATAAATATTTCTGAGCATTTGTGGGGTCAAAGAACCCTGCAACCAACCTTATTACTGAGGCAAAAAAGAAATCTTCTGTAGGCTTTGTTTGCCTTCAGCCTGCTCGTGTTCCTCCAGAAAGTTGAAACGCAGGGAGTGGGTGGGGTGTGGAGGCTTCCTAAAGTAGACCTCCCTGCCCACATGTTCATTAGGAGAAATCACCACTTCGCTGTTTTTGTCTTTTTCCACCTCCCTCCCTTGTCCCACGCTCTTACATTCTGTCCTGTGCACTGGAAGCTCCCACCCTCTACAATCCCAGGATGGCACTCTCCCTTAGCATCTCCTGGAACCTATTGTTTCTGCAAAGCTCTCCTGGAAACTGAAGTTACTTGCTTGCCTTTAGTAATTTTTTTAATTAGGAATCTGTTGTGGTGGGTCTCTCCTGTTAGATATTAGTTGACTAATGGGATTGAACCCTGTCTCTGTAACTTGTCACTCTTGCCAGCTGTTGTGATAGAAAGGTGGTGGCAAACAAAAGCCTGGAGCAGGCTGTTTTCCTTTGAAAAGCTCAGGGTAGGATGTGGATAGGTACTTCCTCCTTGAAGCAGTTAGAGAATAGAGAGCCAAGAATACTTCATGCTACAAACTTAAGTGGCCTGGGTCACTGAGAGGTTTCTGGAAGAAGTAAAGCTTGTTGATGCGTTGGCATAGAGCACTGCTTCAAAAAACTGCCTGGTAGTGTAAACGATGATGGCTAAAATTATGGCAGTGTTGATGCCACAGTAACCCCTCTACTGCAGTTGGCATAGCACAATGGTGCAAGTCAATTGTTAACAGAACAAATGAAAACCTCCTGCCCACCCCTTATTAGCAGGACACTGCATGTAACCCTAACCCTAACTGGGCACCTTTTGCAGTCCCATTTTTTTTTTTTTGGATGTAAATTGGAGCCATAAAAACTTGTCTTAAGGGGTTTTGTGAAGATGAGAAAAAAAATTAATTACCATCTGGCCAGAAGTAATCTTCTAACATGTGTTACCTTACCCAGCCTCCAAAAAATAGTAAAGGAATTGACCTGACATTTCCTGAGATGCACCTGGGGAAGAACTTAGTTGATAAGGATGAATGTGTACATTTGCACTCCTTTGATTCATTACCAAGGTTTTTATTCAGAAAACTGGAACAGAAAGGTGATATTTATATATTTTCATATAATGCTGTGTCATTTAAAACTCTTTTTTTTAAAAAAAGCCTATATTTTCAGTTAGTCATTCCATAAATGTGTTGACTTTGTTAGTTATGTGTGTGTGTACACTTCTTTATGAAAAAGGAAAAATGTCTATTGTATCATTTAGTCAGGGATTGAAAGAATTATTCATAATAATTGCTACTATATGTTGGATGGTTGCTAGATCAAAGGCTCCAATCTCGGTACTTATAGATATGACTTTATCTTTTAACAACTTAATTAGTGAAGAAAAATTATTACTCTTCTCCATTAGAGAGAATGAAATAAAGGTTTAAGAGCTTATCAGTCAATAGCCATTTACTAGCAGCTGGAGACAGAGCTGGGCCTTCAGAGCCAGGAAGTCAGGCTCCAGAAGAAGGACTTCCCTTGGGGTGTACTGCATGCCCTCACATTAACCAGAAGAGTCCCCAGGCGCCCCATCTTCAGGAAGCATACAGGGGAGCTTTGAGTGATCCTGGCTGTGTTACTGAGGAGAGTGAGTAAGCTGGTGATGTGGTATAGTCAATTCATCTAGCTTTGATTAAGCATCTCTAAGACAAGGTAGAGACCCTCTGTGAGTTGGGAAACTCAGAAATCTGCAGGGTGTCTGGTGTGTTGGACCCATATGCACCCGGGGCAAGGAGGATACTTACAAATGTCCGATAAGGGTAACTGTAAATTGCTCTCAAGTATCCCCACCACGCGCGCCATGTATTCTTCATACTTGGAGTGCCGGTGCCTATGCTAAGAAGCACTTTACATTTATTATCTCGGTGGTTCCCAAATGCCGATCTACAGACTCATCTGATTCTGTAATGACATTTCCAACAGACTGCAGCTAAATGAGAAAATTAAGGGCAATTTAGTGAAAATTTTAATAGACCTAAATTTAATCAATTTGAAAGGCTGTCCTTTATTTTGAGATTATGTCCTTACTTTTTTACTTTTTGGTCTAGAATGCCCTTTCCTTTTGGAAATGACGCACAGAACAGATGGCCTGTGTGAGTTGTGTGCATGTGTGTGTGAGTGTGTGTGTGTATGTGTGTACAACCCTTCTAACTTGGCCACAAATGTAAAAGTTGTTAATTTCATGCATTTCTTTTACTGTTTTTAAACTTTGATTGCGATAGTCCATGCATGAATTAGAGGGAGGGGTGGGAAATCTGAGAAGCACTGCCTTTGTAGGAAGGAGCGTTTACTGGTTCCATGTCTCAGAAGAAACCAAGGTTCAGTGTGGTGAGCTCATGCGCCCCTTTACATATGTAAGCACGGGATCTTGCACTTAAACCCAGTCTGTTTCTGTAGACATGGGAAAATGTCACCATAGATATGCTACTGGTTTTGCAGCAATATCCTCCCTAATCTGACCCTGGCTATGGATGTGGACCACATGACCATTTGCGATATCCTGTGACTTGGTAGGGGGGAGGGGCAGGTGACTTTTCTTTGTAGCAAACACTGGAATCCACAGCAGCTTGAGAGATACGTGAAGTTGTCTGGAGGTAGGGAAGGAGGTAGTTTGAGGTAACTCTGTTCCTGCCCTTGCAGGTGTGTAGGAGTTAAGAATATATTGGATAGAACAGTGTATCTCTTGCTTGTGCCCACCCTAAAAGAACATAACCAATGCAGTGTGTGTAGAAATATGTCTTTCCCTGAAACACAATAGACTCTCCCTGTGTGGTAGTCTTGCTCAGTAGTTGGAGCAAGTCTTCCCAGCTTGTACCCTGTGGGACTCCGTAGTTCTCACCCCCAGAGGCCACCATAGTGGGGGGAAGGGGAAAGTCCCTCCTGGATTTCATCCACAAGAAAGAGGGACAGACAGGGCTAGGCCCTAGGTTTGGAGAAACAAAAAGACCAACTCACTTTCCATATCCTCCTGGTTTTTATACTAGATCTGCTGCCAAGACAAACTACCCTTTTCAATGAGATGAGTGGCTGAGAGTGAGACACACCTGAGTGTGTAAAATGGCTGTCTTTGCTTTCTCTGGAAACATGTGCAGGTTTCCTGCCTGCTGTCTGTTTCTAGAGGCCCTGACACCTGAGGAAGCAGCAGGGCGTGGGTCCTGGTGCTCTTATTTTTGTATCAGAACTGATAAGCAGAACACCATGTCCCTCGGAAGTTATTGATAAAAACAGAAATGAGATCCTAAGTCCTGGATATCTTGTGTTGTGTGCTTTTGCTTTTTAACTGGAAATATTAAATATCCAGGATACTACAACTCGACTGTATGTATGAGCAGGTTTTCATGGAAAAACCAGGAAAATTTATCACAATTCACAAAAAGATTCCCTAGCCACATGTAACCTGGGGTCCTCATAATCACAACAATGACAGTGGTCCTAGTTATAGAAGTATAGCAGCTTTGCTTCATTTTATTATAAAAGTAATGCACAAATGCACATCTGCATAGTGAAAACTCAAACATAAATCTGTGTAGAGTAAAAAATTAAAAATCTTCCTACTTTGCCACTCTAGACAAAAAACACATTAATCATTTTGGATTATATTCTTCCAGACCCTTTTTAAGGCATTCATATGTTTATATGTCTGTGTGTGTCCATGTGCATATATGCCCACGCCTCATCCATACCTATGAGTGATCTGTATGCACATTTGTATGTATGAAGAGACTGTGGATTTTGTTGTTGCTTGGTTTGGTTTAGTTTTTATACACGAAATTTTATTATATATACTCTGAAATTTATTAGACATCTTTCTTTGAAAGTTTTAAAGGGAAGACCCATAGCTACCCCTCAGTCTTTTAAACAGCTGCATGGTATCCATATGTATTACTTTAGTGCTTTCCCCCTGTTCTTTTTGAGTATTTATTTTTACAAGCAGCGCTGGAGTGAATATTGGGGTACATATGTCTCAGTACTCATCTCAAATATTTCGATAAGACACACCCCTAGAATTGGAATAGTTGTCTTGAAAGATATGCATATTTTAAATGTTGATAATGAATAAAAAAATATCATCTCCAGGATCTCACTAATTTTGATTCCTGCCATCTGTGTTGAGATTATCCATTTCTTCAGAGTCGCATCACTTTTAGAGATTGTAGTTAGACATCTTATTTCATTGGTCAATTTTATCTATAAATTAAATAGCAGTCTTTTGAGGGAAAAATGATAGTAAATGATTCCAAATAGCCTATGCTGTTTTCAAAAGAGATTTTTTGGCGTGTGCCAGTTGTGGGCTTGGCATTGCCTGCCCTTGTGCTTCTGCTTTTGTAAATGCGGTTGATTTTTAGTCCCAGGCTCACTAACAGCCCATCCCCATCCTAGAAAGCTTGAGTTTTGGGGTCCTTTGTACAAAAACATACTCTATCTAATCTTCAGCCTCAATTCTGCCCCTACCAGCAAAGCACCTGTCCCTAAATGATTGGACTTGGTTTGGCTGCAGTGCAGCCTGTTTCTCTGAGAGAAGAAATGGTACTCTTTTGAGCAATGCTGAGTGCTTGGCCTTCTGACTCATTGCCATAGATTGAGCTTCTTTTTTCCTGGAAAATTGTGGGGAAGGGATGGAGCTTTGGCAGTATAGTACAGAGGGGTTGTGTGGCAGAGAACTCATTCTAGAGTCCTAGGGGACAGCTTACTATATAGAGAGGTCAAAACAAAACTCAGAATTCTTTCATTCCTTGAGAAAAAAAGAGACAGCCAGAAGTCATTTAGTGTCAACGTTGTAGTCAGCCTGCAATTCATTATCTTCTACATGCATATTATGTGTCAGACAAAGTTGCAGGTGAAATCTTTCAAGTTTTCACCTTGAGAAGTGCCACTACTTATTTAGAACATGGATCCTAGAGAGCTCTAGAATTCCTGTAATGGTTAACTTTGAGACTCGGCAATTGGAGTAGTAAGATAAGGATGCAAGGAGTCTTTCTGGAAGTAGAAGCTGCAGGGTTCTTTAGAGCAAGCTCAGTTTTAAGATACCAGTTTCTGCCACCCGCACAGCCGTGCATTCCTAAATCCCCCAATCCTGATTTGCCTCGTGTTTTTTTTTTTCTTCCCACAATACCCATCACCTTCTATTATGCTTTGCATTTTATTTCTTATCTTCATTTTTTTTTTCTGCCTCTTCTTCCCCCATGAGAAGGTAAACTGTGTTTTTATCCTCGGTGACTGTTTCAACCCCAGGAGCCACAACAATGCCTGGAAAGAGGTCAATACTAACTAAATAGCTTTTAAGTGTTTGCACAAGTAAGTCAATCAAAGTGCTTGGGCTAGAGATAATAAATAATACAGCTCTCTAAGGCTACGTAGGTTCTCACTTCCCCAAAGAGAGAATATTTAGGTGCCCATATTAAAGTGTGTTCATCAGAGTAAAAGACTTCTAAACCACATACATCTTGAATTATCACTGAGCTAATTCTAGTACAATTACACATAAAATCAGGAGTCCTACTTTCTGTCTAACTAGACTCTCTTGCTTTGAGGCATGGTGACTTGCCATAGAACGTATCCTTTAGTGAAAAGTCTGCTATTTTGAAAACCTCAGGAAGTTACAATAAGGAATTATGAAAGAGGAAAAAAAGAAAGAAGAAAAGCTTTTTCTCTTTCTGCTCTTAAATCAATGGCAAATTTGGGGAAAGGGTTGCAAATACTACTGCGTGAGTCCAATTAGAGCTTGGGCTGTTGTCTTCAAATGCAGTTTCATTTAAAGTTGGTATTATTTGGTTTCCTGCAGGGGCTATGTAACCAGTTAAAGGTTTTTGCAGCTGAAAGGCCAGCCAGCAGGGCAGCCCTTGAATGCACTGTAGTATATATGGCAAGTGATACTGGCCCAGGCATTCTTTGTACACAGAGACTAGAGTATTTTCTTTGCCCGCTCCTCCCATTAATTGATGTAAAGAATCAGTCTGGAGCAAGTAGCAATGACGGGGTTCCTGTGTACTGTGTTAATAAGGAATTCAAATTCAGGAATCCCACAGGCTGCCTATAAGGCTGGCAAGCTTCTGCCATGGAGAGAGAAATAGCATGGAATCCACAGAGTGCTGCCATGATGCTCAGTTCCTGCTATCTCCTGTAACATTCCTATTATGTCCCCCTGTATGAACCTGTGCAGAGTATACTAGTGTCTTGTACAATCACATGTACATTACTTGTGAAGGTACATATTTAGCTGGTTTTCCAGAGAATAAAACCTAGCTCTGAGTAATTCTATCATGGATTTAGAATTTTACAGATTTCCAGCTTGCCTGACTCTGGGACCTAAATGTAAAGGAAAGCCTAAAGCATTATTGCAAAATGGGTCTGTAGGAATCCAAGCACTGAGAGGTCTCAACCTGAGGAGGAAATCAGGCTGCAAAACTATGTGCATTCAGGACAGCTGAGAGCAGTTATTGGTACCTTACATAATGTATTTGTTTTTCATTAAGCCACTTAAATAAGGTCTTATTAAATACCATGTATTATTTATCATGTTTCTTATGAAAGTGAGCTGAAGGGAAAATTCTGTCCTCTTCTGGGGGCATTCATAGGCTTTCTCAATGTAACAGAAAAAAAAAAAAATGAAGAAAGCTGGTGAATCCCTGTCAGTCCAGAAAATTGCTTGAGGCAAAAGGAAGGGCTGGGAAAAGCAGTCAGGATTGGAAAGGCAGTCTTTAGTCTAAATCCAGATGTACTTTGTGGAGTGGTTTTCGCTCTAGCTTTATGAATTGCAATAAATAAATACATAGATAGGAAGTAGAAACTAAGAAGAGAGAATCAGTTTATTTGCAAACCAGAGCTTGTCTGGTGAACATGATTTCTGAGACATCAGATAGGCAAAATTTTT
Organism: Hydrochoerus hydrochaeris; assembly: GCA_004027455.1. Taxonomy (NCBI): domain Eukaryota; kingdom Metazoa; phylum Chordata; class Mammalia; order Rodentia; family Hydrochaeridae; genus Hydrochoerus; species Hydrochoerus hydrochaeris. The sequence goes on from PVLA01001855.1 coordinate 313,314, forward strand.
CCAAACCAACCTCTGCCTCTCCTCAAATAAATAAATAAATAAATAAACAAACAAACAAATAAGCAAACAAATAAAACAAAAGCAGCACAAAATACTACTCTATAGAATCCCAGTTCATCAGCTTGACTTCTGCTTAGGGTTAAGGGGTCCCCATTAAATTGATGGGACACCTGTGCCTCAAGGTGATTAGGGAAACTGGTTATGGACATTGAAAAGTGAAAAGATTGGGACCCAGGGTTTGGCAAAAGAGGACTTTATTGGTGGCATTTCAAAGCAGAACAACATAAAATAGAGCTATAAAATAATTAATTTCCCTTTCTTCAGGAAGCATTTTGATTAGCCTGCAAAGAGAATAGTGTTTTGCAAGCCAATAGCTCAGTTCTGAAAGAGTCATTCTTCTTCCAGTGTTTGATGGGCTCAGGGAAGACTCAGTGGGGGTGGCTCTTGTGGCCAGCCCTGGGGTCCTTCCATGGATTCTATCCAGAGACTCCCCTGACTCTCATGGGTGGCTCTGTCCCACGTGGCAACACAAATTCTCAGCAAGATTTCTTTCATGCAACGCAACAACCTCCACAGATACTGTTCAGACAGCTTATCCTTTGGTTTTGGAAACCAAACCAAACAACAGGAAAGAAAATGCAATCATACTCAAAATCTAGATTTAAAATTCTGGCTACTATTCCTGCTGATGATTCTACTGTTCTTTTTTTTTTCTTTTCTTTCCCCACTATAGGGACCAAGGATGAGTTAGAGTCCTAATATTTTCTTTTGATTTGTAGATCACATCATGTTTTATTGGTAAAGACTAATGAAACCTACTAATGAATAATTAGTACTTCATAAAATAAATGGGAGAGGGGGTCCGTCTGCAAGAGCAGAATGTTAATTTGGCCAAGGAGGACTGGCCAGGCAAGGATTGGAAAAAAAAAAAAAAGTAAAATAAATAAACCATTGTAATTTGCTTGCTGCAGCCCAAGGAGTGAAAGCCTTATCAGGCAGCGGCTTCCGCACCCAGTGCATTTATAATTTGAGAAGAGAGGGAATTGTAGGCTGGGAGAAGCCCCCTCGCAGTCACCCGCGGAGCTGGCATGTGAGTCCAACAGGCTGGATTTCCAGCCAGCCCGGGTGGATTCTGCCACTGAGTGGCCGGCTCGGCTGCCCGCCCCGCCAAGGCGAGGCCAGAGGGAAAGCTGTGCCCCAGCCTCGGGGGCCTCCTGCCTCGGCTGCCCGGCCTGCCTGGGTGCGCAGACCCCTCCCCTCCGCCCTCACCCCCGCTCCTGGGCGACCCATCTGAGCGCTCCGGCTTCTTACAAAGGGGAATCCCTTGCCTATGTTTATTTGCCGACCAGTCTGGCAAACAATCCGCCTCCGAATTCTCCCTTCCGCTCCGGGCCCCAGCGGGGCAGTAGCGTTGATGGTCCAGCTTGCAGTTTGCCTGGATGCTGGCGGGGCTCTGCGCTCGCCTTCCCCGCGGAGATTTTTAGCAGGCACAGTTTAAATTTTGGTGAATCGTTAAAGAAAAAAAAAAAAAAAAGGAAG